>JAUMHN010030300.1:0-29224 GCA_032360265.1 Heliamphora ciliata | reverse complement strand
ACCATACATCATTGACATTGTCACTTGCATCCTGGCATATTGGAGTCCATCTGTGCAAATCGTTGTTGGGATGGGCTGTATTGAGATTGTTGTTCTTGATTCTAAGTCTAGGGCGTTTTTGGTTGCCATTTTTGAAAATGTTTTGGCTTATACACACTAAGTGCATTCCTAGTGTTTGAAATGATTTTGGTTTATACACCCTGGGTGCATTCCCGATGTTTGAAATAGTTTATGGATATTGTTAGGCATCATGAGTTCGTCGCTAGCATTCTAGTTTTGATGATTTAGACTTTGGGTTGATGCCAAATGAGCATCATGGCTCTTAAGGTGGGATTGTTGCGCATTGTTACTTTGATTATTTTATTGGCCCAGATAAGGATGGATGATTATTTTGGTTATCCCTCCCCCACACTGTTAACATTGAGTAAAATAGCTATGGTCTGACACCCAGCGACAGGGTTACTATTCGCAACGAGGCCAGGATAGGTTTGGTGATCAAAGTCTCATGAAGTCTACTCTAGTGATTCCCGACGTGGAATTCCTGTTATAATCTGGGTGCATGTTGGCTTGGGCATCTGCATTTCATACACGCATGTTTGTTAACTCATCTACTATCATGTCATAAATTTGTCTATTTCCTTGACTATAAACTGTACTGGGTGTTATATGGTATGTGTTGTGGTGAATTTTGTGCTGTGAGAATAGTTAGAAGGTTAGAGTGTTTTGCTTCTAGGCCTTGGTTCATGGCATTCATGCCACAGGTGAGAAAGAGTAATTGGAGGAAGTCATCCCAGAGAGAGAAGAAAGGTTTGAAGAACAGGGTGAGTTCCAAGAGCACATGGATCCCGCTGGTGCTTTCTGAGGAGTGGGGATATCTACTTTTGTTCTTATATTTAGTTCTCCCGTGCTTAGTGTAAATTTTAAAATTTCTTAGTGAAACTATAATAGTTAAGTACTTGAATGGTTCAGAACTCTTTTATGATGTAATAACTAACGTATGTAAATATGAATGAATGGCTAGAATATTTATTTATTTATATTTATGCATGTCCCGACGTGCCCAGAGGATGGGGCGCCACATCAAAGAAAGGGGGCTTCAAATGTCATCAAACTGTTTCTTCTTCTGCCTTTTGTCCTCAGCGACATTTTTTCTCTCAGCTACTCTTTCTTTTGCTGCCAATGACCTCTCGGATGTCTTCTCTTGGGCTTCCACTGCAAAAGTGGCTGCAAGTTCAAAGTCAGCTTCTCTCTTCAATCTTGCTTCCTTCTCGACTTTCGTTTCCTTGGGCTTAAACTTCTTTGCTCATGCCTCCTTGATCTATGTCAGGTGCTCATCAACTTTTCTACAGTTCTCTTGAATCGCAATGATAACTCCTTCATCATATTCTTTTCTCACCTACTGTAGGATGCGCAGGTTGGCAGAAACAATTTTGTCTATGCTAGAGGACATGTTCTTGCTCAGGTCCTATCCAGCATCACAAGCATACCTCACCTCTTTACCTAGACTCTTGATTTTACTACTGAGTTTAATTAAACCCTCAGTAATAACGTCAACTCTGGAGCTCAAGTCTGGAACACCCTAATACAGACCCTGGTTGTAACACCTAGCTCAAAACCTAGTATTAGCAATATAACCCGATAAAATCTTAGGTCACTAAAAGATCAAAAATTCTAATTCGGCCCGAAACCCTGAATCGATCTGAAAACCCTAAAGAGATCAAATGCTCAGAGGCAAAACTCTAATACACAGAGAAGACTCCTAGCATCCTAAATTAAGTAAATAACATGAAATATATGATTAAAAATTAAAAATTCTCATAATTAGGGTAAAATGACCATTTTGCCCATAGTACAACAAAAGTCTTGAAAATCTAAAATTTGACACATGAACACCCTAAATCAAATATTTAAATACAATTAAGTAAAAAAATACAAAATAACAATAAAAATAACAAAAATGCCCTTGCATGGCCGGCCACCTAGGAATTTGTGCACAAAAAGTTACTTTTTACCTTTTTAAGCTGAAAAATAAGAAAAAGTTGTATTAATTAAGTATTATTATGATGCAAAACTTTTTATACAAGTAATATATATACTAATATAATATTATAGACCAACAAAGGTAAACAAATCATTATTAAAATTCTTACACACTTAAATAAGTCAAAAAGTCACATTTAGTCAAAGTAGCTTAAAGTAACTTAAAGTAGCTTAATTGCCTACATTTAAACAATTAATTATTGTCAATATATTTATAAACTATAATAATTATAACACTAAAATAATTTATTTTAGTAAGCTAGAAGACTAAAAAGATACATCAAATAAATTTTAAAAATACTTTCTTAGAAAATGTAGTGCTAAAATACCAACAAATAAGCACTTAAAGCAAAATTTGAGCACTTTAAACCACCCAAACACACCCCAGCCGAATTCCAACTGATTTTCTGCAAAAATTTTAGATTTTAAATTTCTAAAAATCTCTTAAATAGAGCTCTACCTCCCATGCAAGCAATTAAAATTAAGAAAAATTCAAAAATTTCTTACACTTAATAATTAATCCAACTACTTAAAAATTCTATAAATAAGAGCCATTTTCCCCCACTTTCTCCCCCATTTCGTTGAGCTTGAGAGAGGGTGAGTAACCGGAAAATCTAACTCCAAAAGTTCTCTAAGTGTGGGAAGAAGAAAGAAGAAGAAGAAGGAAGAAGTAACAAGGAGAACCAATGAGGTGTTCCTAAAGCCAAGGCTTCTAGCCATTCACTAGCCAAGTCCTCTAGCCATTCTTAGGTCTTCAAATAAGGTAAGTAAATCTCTTAAAACCTTCTGTCATTCTCTCATAAAATAACCCATAATCCATCTCTATAATCAACCCTAAGAATAAGAAACAAAGATTAACTCAAAAAGACGTCGTAGGAGTAGATTGTGGACTGTTCGTGTAAGATTAAGCCTCACATGTGCTTGTATGTAAATACTTTTGAGTTTTATGACTTGAATATGTTCTGGAACTTGGGTTTGTATGAGCGTATGACATGCATGCAAAGAAAATATATCAAAAATTAACCCAACATGAGTTAAATTATTAAAACCCTAAATAACCTGATTTTCTGGGCATGCGAACTTTCTGCCGCGAACATTCAAATACCATAACTAAATGTAGAAAAATGATATTAAAGTAATTTTTATGTCCAGACCTATAGTTTTAAGTCTTCTTTCATACAAAATAGGTTTGAAGTGATTTCGTGGGGTAGAACTCAAGATATACCATTTTTATCAATGAGTGTCAGATTTTGACCACTATGAGTTGCAGACCTAACAATCCTAAGTGAGAGTGAAAATCAAGTTGGGTCAAAACATAACACTTGTAGAGGACAAGTTTATCTTACTGTCCACAAAAAATAAGCCAAATATATAAAGTCTTGATGGATCAAAATCCTTTCCAAAATCACTGTTGTGATTTAGTGACTAACAGAGCTCTCTGTCACACATTTTTTTGAGACCAAAAACCTAAGTTCTTAATAGCCAAATCCAAAATTGGTAAATATGAAAAATGTAGCTAACATATTAAACTAAAGACTAAGCAAATAACAGCCCAAAATACTCTCGGATGATACCCCAAAGGCCTTGTGATTTCTCTATTGAAACCCTATTCTGCAGACCCTTTTTAAGCTGACTGAACCCACTATATAAAATGTCCAAAAACACTAACTTGTTCCAAACAACTTGCCCTAATACAAAACATGAAACTTGTAGGGAACACCTTAAAATAAAACTTCCCTAATAATCAGACCCATAGCCCCAAAATTGATTCCCCAAAATCGTGGCCAACAGAGGCCCAAAATCTGTACTTATTTATGTAAAGTGCTGAATGGTGTTTCCTTAATTAAATCAAATGACCCTTTTACCCTAATATTTGACCTTAGTGTTAAACATGAAAGTTGTAAAAAATATTCTTATCTAATTGGTGTTCAAAAATTAGAAATTAAATTCATCTCTAGGTACCTCAAAACACTGTTATAACTTTAAAATTGACGCTTGAACAATTACCTAAATTTGGTTCAGTGTGGGAATGGCATGTTACAATTTGGAACTTGAATATATGGACTTTAAATGATTCATGTGAGTGATTGGTGTATGAAATTTATAATTTGATGATTAGAAACTAGGCCAATAGGTTGAATCCATGTCACATAAATTATAGCTTATGCCTCGTATTCTTATACTCTATGCTTTAGTGAATTGTACCTTATGCTTTAAAGACTTGTACTTTACGCTATGTTGGTTTGTGCACTATGCCATGTTTAGTTTCATACCATGTTATTGTTAAGTTGCACTTTAAGATACGAGTTGTTGTACCATAAGCATCATTGCATTGCACTTGGGGCATCTTGTCGGTTGCATCATGTACATTGATTTTTGGTTATTTCGTACCTTGATCTTATTTGTGGGAATTTAGTTTCTGTCACTTCTTGAGTTATGGTTATATTATAAAAGTGGTGTTGACAATGGGCCATATACGTCTTGAGCCGAACAGCCGCTATACGCCGCTGTGATCGGGAACGTTGACGTACAGGAACGTAGTGGCACCATTCGGGTTATTATACTGATATGTTGACTTTGGGCCATGTACGTCCTGCGCCGTGTTACGTCCTGAGCCGTATCACTTCTTGAGCCGAAAAGCCACTATACGCCGCTATTATCGGGAATGTTGACATATGAGAACCTAATGTACGGGAACGTAATGGTGCCATTCAGATTATCGTGTTGGGTATGATTGACTTTGGATTATATACGTCCTGAGCAATGCCCTGTCTTGAGCCGAACGCCCGCTATACGCCGTCGAGATTGGGAATGTTAGTGTGCAGGAGCCTAACGTATGGGAACGTAATGGTGTTACTCAAAATTTAATTGGTTGATTTATAATCAGGTTGGACATCTACATTGCATCTATTTGCATTACGCACTAGCACATTTATTTATGTACATGCATACCCTGCCTTAAATGTTAAATTTGTCTGTCTTCATGACCTTAAATTGTATTGGGTGTTATACGATATGTATTGTAGGATATTTTGTAGTGAGTTTGTTAGAAGGTTTAGGGAATTTGCTTCTGGGCTATGGCTCATGGCATTCGTGCCACAGGTGAGTGTGATGAGTTATTTGAGAAAGTCACCCCCGAAGAAGAAGACGGAACTAAAGAACAGAGTGAGTGGCAAGAGCCAGCGGACCTCGACAATGCTAGCTGAAGAATTGTTTTTTTTTTACCTTTTGTTCTTTTTGTTCAGTTTCCACGGGCATATTGTAATTTTTATTAAATTTTCTGGTGAAATTGTAATCATTATGTACTTATGAACAGTTCAGAACTCTTATTGATATAATATATATGATATATAAATTTGAATGAATTGTTAGAATATTTCCTTTGTCTATATTTATGTATGTCCTGACGTGCCCAGAGGACAGGGAGTCACAGGATTAAACTAAATGGGAGAGATAGGAGATCTTGTAGGAGGGGATGGAAGAGGATTCCTGCTGGTGGAAGGAGTGGTAAAGGAAGGAGAGGCGCCTTCCTTTTTGGTCCAAATATGATCAACCTGTATTATAACCATATGCTTAAGTGAAGTTTTATCATACAAGGCATCTTCAAAGAATGGAATGCCCATCTCCTTGGAAAGATCAACACCAAAGTGCCTAAACACCTTGGTAAGATACATAGCGTGAGGGAGGGAGGTGTTGGACTTAGTGTAGGATTGAAGCATATCAGAAATGAAAAGATAACCAAGATTAATCTTACAACCATCAATAATACACCACGTTATAAAAATGTGCAAGAAGGTTACATCTCCAAACTTATCAGATTGAGGCAGAAAAATATGGTTCACAAAATGATGCAACAGACGCATCTCGAGTTTTAAAAGATTGGCCTCTAGGTGTTTGGTGGGGTCAACAGTCTCAACATCAAAGATCTTTTTTATAGCATCATGAAAAGAGAAATTTTCGATAGTCTCCTTTTTCCTGTGGTAGTGGACAAACAGTCTGCCATTAGGGATACCGAGGATAGAGAATAGGGTTTCAGAGTTGAAATGAATTTTGACATTATTCACCCAAGTGGTGATGGTCTTATCAGTGAGTGGGTTGGTGACTTTCATGTGTGAGTAAAATAGTTTGACAAGAGAGGGATAGTGATGGTATCGAGTCTTAAGGAGATTCGTCCATCCCAGAGTGTTAAACTACTTGAAAAACTTCATCTCAATCGAATTAAAGAAATGAAAATTGATGGAGCGTTCAGGAATTACCTTATGTTTTACGAAGGATAGGAGGTAGAGATTTTTTAATCTTATCGACTAAAACTTCAAAGAAGTGTCGATGCCTATCTCCATCGTTAGCACCACCGCCGTCTTTTTCTTCTTGGCCGATTTGGAACTGGACCCTTCACCAGTGTCCTTTCATTTACTTCCTTTCCCTATCAGTCGAGGTGGTATAGAAGAGGGTCGATTATAGGGTTGAGTTGTAGAGGAGGGACGATGAGAGAGAGAAGGAGTTGAAGGGACGGTTAGAGGAACTGAAAGATTTTGAGTGCGAATCTGAAAAGAGGGGAAAACTGCCTATATTAACATTGAGAAATGTGTCAACACTTTCTCGAGGGTGTCGACACTTTTCATGCGACATTTGGGGTGTTCAAAAATAGATTTTGTGTCGACACTGCTTTAGCAAGGGGTCGACACTTTAGGCTCGATATGTCGACACTTTTCACAAGTAAGTCGACACCTTTTTAACAGAGAGCAAGATAACGTATTGTGTCGACACCATATAGCTAGGGGTCGACACTTTTCTCAAAATGTGTCAATACTATATAGCATTTTTGTCAATACTTTCACATATGTGTCGACACTTTTTAACATTGTGTCGACACCTTTCACATAACAATTAAAAGTATAAAAAACATCAAATAGACATGGTTAGTATAGCATATAATAATTAATTTGGGGCACATAGCATATCGATTTCTCTTCTTATATGACAAAATCTTTCTTCATTTAGAGGTTTGGTGAATATATCAGCAAGTTTGTGGTCTGTACCTACAAATTCAAGTTTTATATTCCCTTTTTGAACATAATCTCTTATAAAATGATGTCTGATTTCTATATGCTTTGTCCTAGAGTGTTGAATAGGGTTCTTGGATATCTTTATGGCACTTGTGTTATCACAATTAATGGGAATGCGATCTAAGCATACATTATAGTGTTCTAGTTGCTGTTTCATCCAAATAACTTGTGCATAGCAGCTACCAGCTGCAATGTATTCAGCCTCAGTTGTAGATAAGACTACTGATTTCTGCTTCTTTGCTAAACCATGATATGAGAGAGTGTCATAGGAATTGACATGTTCCACTAGTACTTTTTCTATCAAATTTGTAACCTGTAAAGTCTACATCAGAATAACCAAATAATTGAAAGGCTATACTTCTAGGATAAAGTAATCTTAGATTTTGTGTACCTAAGAGGTATTTAAAGATGCGCTTAACAGCAGTCACACAAAATTCCATAGGACTTGCTTAAAATCTAGCACACATGCATATACTGAACATTATATCAGGTCTACAAGCAGTTAAGTAAAGCAAAGAACCAATCATACCTCGATATCTCTTTTCTTCTACTGCCCTACCATTCTCATCTTTGTCAAACTTTGTTGATGGGCACATGGGAGTTCCCATAGGTTTTGCATTAAGCATGTCAAACCTCTTTAACAAGTCTTTGGTATACTTGGACTGATTTATGAAGATTCCTTCTTGAATTTGTTTGATTTAAAGTCCAAGAAAATAGTTAAGCTCACCCATCATGCTCATTTCAAATTCTTTCTCCATACATTTAACAAAGTCCTTATAGAGAATTTCATTAGTTGAGTCAAAAATGATGTCATCTATATAAATTTGTACAATTAGCATATTTTTTCCCCTAGACTTGATAACAAGAGTTGTATCAAGTTTTTTCCTTGAAAACTCATTTTTAATTAAAAATTTGCTAAGCCTTTTGTACCAAACTTTTAGTGCTTGTTTCAAATCATAGAGAGCCTTGGTGAGTTTGAAAATATGATTTGGGATGTCTAAATTTTTAAAACTAGGAGGTTATTTTACAAAGACTTCCTCAGAAATAAAATCATTTAGAAAGGCACTTTTAACATCCATTTTGTAAAGTTTAAAATTTTTAAAATATGCAAAAGCAAGTAACATCCTAATGGTTTCATCACAAAACTTCTTAAAATCTTTGTTTTCAAATTATCTATCATGATCACTTCTGATACTTGTGATTTGAAAACTTTTTTCATTTTGAATCCTCCGAGACAATTTTGAAAAAGTAGTAAAGGTTTCATGCTTATGAACTAGGAATAACACCCAAGTGTATCTAGAGAAATCATTAACCACAACAAATGCACATCTCTTGCCTCTAAAGCTAAGAGTTCTTGTTGGACCAAACAAGTCCATGTGCAATAGTTATAATGATCTAGAAGTTAAGATCACCATTTTTTGTTGAAAAGAACTTCACTTGTTTGCCTTGTTTACATACAACACAGATTTTATGTTTTTCCAATTTGAGTTGAGGCAAATCAACCACCAACTCCTTTTTCAAAAGTTTTGAAATCAAATTCATGTGAGTATATTCAAGCCTTCTATGCCATAACCAATTGTTATCACTCAAAGCAGCCAGACATTTTGTATCATTTTTAGATTGGTCATTAAGATTGAACGTGTAAATATTTTCATACTTATGACCTTCAAAAATAACTTTGTTGTCAGTTGAGTTTTCAATCATACATTTAGCATGATCAAAGACAAATTTGTGGTCCTTTTCATAAAGCTACGAATGCTTAACAGGCTATGTTTCAAAACTATCTACAAATAAAATAATTTTAATAGAAGTGTAAGAGCCCAATTCAAACCTTAGTATTAGTAACGGTTAACCCATGAGATCTTAGATCATTAAAAGAATTGAAACCCTTGTTTAATAAAAAACCCAATACGACCCAAAAACCCTAGAAGACCAAACACTCAAGAGGCAAAACCCTATTATCTGGAGAAAATTCCAACATTCTAAATTAATTAATTATCATGAAATATTAAATTAAAAATAAAAAATTCTCATAAAAATAATAAAATAACCATTTTGCCCCTAAGACACTAAAAAGTCTTAAAAACCTAAAATTTGGTACATGGATACCTTAAATTAAATATTTATATTTAAATAAGTAGAAAAAAATAAAATAACAACAAAAATGACAAAAATATCCTCTAGTGGCCGGTTTACTTAGGAGTTTGTGCCAAAAAGTTATTTTTTGCATTTTAAGCTTAAACTGAGAAAAATATGTACAAATCAAGCCTCATTATGTCCCAAGATTATTCAAATAAGTAATATTAATAATAATATAATATTTTAAGCCAACAAAAGTAAATAAATTATTATTGAAATTCTTACATACCTAAATAAGTCAAAAAATCACATCTTGTCAAATTTTCTTAAAGTAACTTAATTGGCTACACATAATAAATTAACTGCTGTCAAAATTTTTATAAACTATAATAATAATAATAACCCTAAAATAATTCATTTTAGTAAGTAAGAAGACCGAAAAAATACATCAGATTAATTTTAAAAACACTTTCTTGGGCAATATAGTGCCAAAACACCACCAAATAAGCAATTAAAGCAAAATCTAAGCTCTTTAATCAACCAAATAGTCCCTTAGCCAAATTCCCCTATAATTTTCTACAATTTTCAGATCTCAAAATATTTCAAGAAGAGCACCACCTAGCATGCAACCAATGAAAAATCACAAAAAATTGAAAAATCCTTCGAAACCATAATTAAATCCACAAACCCCTCCCATTTATATAAACTAAGCCCTTTGAGCCTTTCTTTTTCTTCAAAATTTGGTAGAGAGAGAGAGGGAATTCCAAAAAATTTCTGAGTGTCTTAAGGAGGAGAAAAGAAAAAATGAGAAGTCTTTGAAGACCAAGAGAAATCAAAATCTAAACAAGGTAAGAAAATACTTCAAAACTCTCTGGTCAAACTCACCTTAAACTTCTCTCAGCATATCTCTTAAACACAATCAAGAATAAGAATCAAACCATGAATCAGAAAAGCATTGTAGTGAGGAATGTGGGACTGTTCAGTAATTTTATGTAATGCCAGGTGTTTATGTGTTACTATCTTTATGTTCTATGACTTCTATGAGTTCTTGAGTTTTGATATATAAGTGTATAACACTTGCATGCAAAGAAAATGGATCAAAACTTGACACACAACATGCCAGGTGGCTAAAACTAAGTTAGGACCGAGATTTAAGGATTTTGAGCTCTCTGCCCCTATTTTTAAAAACTCATAACTAAATCTAGAAACATGATCTGAGTGTGTTCTTTATGTACAAACTTAGGTTTTTATGTTATCTTTCATCTAAAATTTGTTTGAATTGATTTGAGTGGATAGAACCCGAGATATAGCATTTCTACCAAAACATGTTGTTTTCAGACTAGTCTGTATTGTAGAGCTAAACGTCACATTTTAAAACATGAACTGAGCTTAGGTTTCTTCATGAAAATTGTAGACAACATGTTTATCTAACTACCCACTGAAAAGGAGCACAATATGTTGAGGTTTAAGTTGTCAAATAGCCTTTGAAAGTCTCTATTTATGTTTAGTGATTAAAAGAACCTTCAGTTACATATTTTTATGCAACCCAAAATCTCTATTTTTAACGATTTTCTTTAAAAGTGGTCTTCTTGAAAAATGTTTGGAACATTGTAATCTAATTTTTGTCAAAATATCAAACCTAAAAGCCTCTGTATGATACCCAAAATGAGTTATAAACCCTCTGTTAAAAACTAACTCTACTAAGTGTTTGACGCCTCTTGAACACATTTTCTAAATTGACTTATTTCTCTAATGTTTTCTTAAGAACTACCCTAAGCACTCTTCATGAGACTTGTATGGGACATATTGAACTAGAACATATCCAGCATTTAGCATAGTAGGACTTGATTTGATACCCCAAGACCGAGACCAACAGAGACCACCCTAGTTTAGTGAAATTTCTGTGTAATACTGAACCGATTTCACTTATGAGGGTTAAATCCCTTAATTACCTTTAGATTGGGTCTTATTGTTAAACATGAGAGTTGTAGAGTATATGTTTATCTATAATGTGGCCAAAAACCATAACCTAAATCAAAGTCTAAGTAAATAAGTGGTTAGAAGATGACTTTAAGTGTATGGTGAAGTATGTTTATGTTGTGTGCCATGATTTATATGTGTTAATTGTTGTAAATTAGATGAATAACACTTTAATGTAATTATGTGCTAAAATATTACCATTCCATGAGAATTTAATCATGTTTGGAAAGTTTGACTCCATGCTTTAACTTGTTGTACCTCATGCTATGTTGGGTTGGACATTGCCATGCTTAGTGTTATGCCATGTTATAAGTAGTTGTACTTTGAGCTATATGTTGCACCATCTTGGGCATTGTCATAATTGCATTCGTGGCACGTTGGAGTCCATCTTGTGTATACCATTGTGGGTTTAGGAATATTGGAGTTATCATTTCTTCGGTTCTAAGTTTAGGGCATCCCTGGTTACAGATTTTCTAAAATATTTTGGGATATATTCCCTATGTACACCTTGGGTACATCCCCGATTTATGAAAATTGTTTATGATGAAAATCATTGGGTACCATGGATTCGTCACTAGCATTTTGACTTTCGTAACTTAGATTTTGGGTTGGCACCACGCGAGCATCCTGGATCTTAAGGTGGGATTAACTGGTTATGTGCATTGATTATTATATTTGTTGGTTCAAAGAATGTGACCCGCCCCCACGCTGTTGCCATTAAGTAAAACAACTGTCACATGAAGCCTGGTGACGTAGTTATTATTTGTAACGAGGCCTGAAAATAGGTTTAGTGATCAACTGCCCATAAAGTTTACTCTTGTAATTTTCGGCGTGGAATTCATGTTCAAATCTTGGTGTATGTTGGGCTGGGTATGTTGGAGGCAAACTACGAAGATCATTGATTTGTATATGATTTTTTGAATAAAATAAAACTGGACGTGCCACCACAGTTAGTTTAGATGAATACATTTTGGTCGTTTCTTCAACTTTGAACTTTGATTCTTCGAGTTGAAGCTCCGAACAGACCTTCTACTATATTCCGGATGTGATTTCCAAACACGGTGTGGGCTATGATCCTTCGCGAACTTCTACCAGTAGAACCCGATCAATCTTAGTCTTGAAAGACAACAACTGAATTTGGTTTAGCCTACCCACATATTTATAGGCTACAGCAGGGACATGTAGAGTAATTATGGCATAGACATCTAGTATGACCCAGATACCCTTCCAGCAGTTTCTGTAAATATGCAAACCTCTCAGCGGTTTCTGAAATTATGAAAACTTTGCAGCAGTTTTTGTAATATTCATAAAATACTAAATTACAGTTCATACCACTAAAGAACTACAACTACACTTCTAGCCATAATCTCAAGACCAATTGCATTGAGCTCATATTATTAAATACTTAACTCATCTCCCCACGTTAAGAGTCTCGATACTCGCCAATTAAATTTAATTACTGACAATTTAATTTAATCGGCATCTTTAAAATTTCATAAGTCCTTCTGCTTAATTTATTTGACTGCTGAATAATTAAATATACCAGTAGAGTTTGGTCCGGTCAAAACTTATAAGCTTCCTTAAGGGGGTATCTTCAATCCTGAACAATCGGGACGTGGATATATTCCGTCAATAATTAATATTCATCATATAATTAATACCGCTATCTAACTCAGCGGGACTATTGACCCATAAAAGATCGCACCTACTAATGAATCAAATCAACGAATATTAAATATACGCAAATAATTATTATTTCGGGATTAAAAGCATAAACACTCATAATAACCTTGGGTGTAAATTAATTTATATAGTCAGTATAAAATTAATTAACCTAATGTAGTCTTGTTCAATACACACAAAATGTACTAACAGAGCGAATCGAAATAATAGACGACGCTATTATCTGTTTCCTATAACCAAGACAGACCTACTAAAACTCTATGTTACAGTTGTACCGATAGTATGTTCATTTTCATCTAAACTATGATCAAAAATTTATATTCTGTAAAAACCTATAATCTGGTCTTCTGTGTGCAAACCGTACTCTACACACTAGATTAAATATTATATAGAATAAAAGACATCCATGCATAACATAACATTAAATAAATGATATTGCATACATTGCTCATTAAGATTCTCATAAAATAAAAAATTAATTTTATTAAAATTAAATTAAATACTAAAACAAAACTAAAATCTATGGTTTTCAATATGCATCCTTAATAATCTCACACTTTTTCTCAAAATTATACTGCCATACATCTGACTCCTATGCCATCTATATGACTGTCAAAAGTCCTAGCCAGTAGGCTCTTTGTAAAAGAATCTATAAGGTAGTCCCCTAATACAATCTTGGTCACAGCAACATCACCCCTCTGTACAATTTCTCGTATCAAGTGATACTTACGCTCAATGTGTTTTCCTTTCTTGTAGACTCTTGGCTCCTTCGAGTTCGCTCCGCTATTATCAAAATAAAGTGTAATAGCCGATTGAACTAAAGGCACCACATCTAGATCTAACAGGAAGTTCTTGAGCCATACGGCCTACTTGGCTGCTTCAGAAGTTGCCACATACTCAGCCTCCATAGTGGAATCAGCAATGTAGGACTGCTTGATACTCCTTCAACTTATAACTTCACCTCCCAAGGTAAATACATATTTTGAGGTAGACTTACGAAGATCTTTTTCTGACTGAAAATCTGAGTCTGTGTACCCGAAAGGTACTAGACTGTCTGCCTGGTAAACAACATATAATCCATAGTCCGTTTTAGATACTTGATTATATTCTTTACCGTAGTCCAATACTCCTGTCCTGGGTTAGACTGATATCTGCTAACCATACTAACGACAAAATAGATGTCGGGTTTAGTGCAAAGCATAGCATATATTAGGCTTCCTACTACCGAAGCATAAAGAACCCCCTTCATCTTCTCTATCTCATTAGGTGTCTTAGGACACTGATTCTTGGATAGAGTGATTCCATGCTAAATGAGCAAAGATATCATCGATATACTTTGCTTGTGATAAGCCCAACATCCTTTGTTTTCGATCTTGTACAAGCTTGATCCCTAGGATGTGACTGGCTTCTCCCAAGTTCTTCATATCGAACTGTCCAGATAACCATACTTTCATCATAGATAATGCCCCCACATCATTTTCGATGAGAAAGATATCATCAACATAAAGTACTAAAAAGAGCACCACGCTTCCGTCACTCTTCTTGTACACACAGGACTCATCTAGACTCTAATCAAAATCAAAAGACTTTATGGCTTGATCATACTGAGTACTCCAAGACCTTGATGCCTGCTTAAGTCCATAAATAGTTCTCTTAAACTTGCATAACATGTACTCTTGGCCCTTTTCTATGAAACCGTCTAGTTATACCACACAGATACACTCCGCAAGACTTAAGTTAAGAAAAGCTGTCTTGACATCTATTTACTAAATTTCATAATCGAAATGAACAGCAATAGATAAGAGAATTCGAATCAACTTAAGCAAGGCTACCAGCGAAAAGGCTTTCTCATAATCGATCTCTTTTTTCTAAGTGAACCCTTTTGCAACAAGCCTAGCTTTGAATGTTTCAGCATTCCCGTCTGCTCCTCTCTTTCTCTTGTAGATCCACTTGCATCCAATGAGTTTTATCCCTTTGGATAGTTCTACAAGTTCCCAGATTTGATTACAATACATAGATTCCATCTCTGAATTCATAGCCTTTTACTAAAGTTCTACATCTTTATCCTAAAATGCTTCATGATAGTTACAGGGTTCGGTATTCAGTTCTGCCGAGATCCTGTCAAAAGACTCTCCCAAGAACATATAACAATTAGGTTGATAACAATCCTCCCACTACGACGAGGCACTACATGTGTTTGTGTACTAGTATAACACGTTGTGTAGAATATGAACCATGTGCATCAGCACTCTGTTCATGATTTGCACATGTCCTGATAATCCTCCCACTACGACGAGGCAATGGGATATCAGTGACTTGTGGTTTCTTTTCTGTTCTACTGGTATTTACTCTCATTTCTTCAAGAACAATTTTACTATTGATTCTGTGGTCCATAATATAATCATCTTTCAAGAATCGGGCATTGGTGCTAACAATGATCTTCTGATATTTAGGATTATAAAATAGACCACCTTTCATTCTCTTGGGATACCCGACAAAGAAATAGATTTCTATCCTCGGTTTTAACTTACCCGCGCTCCCTTTTAGCACATATGCTAGACACCCCCAAATCCGAACATATCTCAGACTAGGCTTACATTCGGTCCACAATTCTGATGGAGTAGAAGGTACTAACTTAGAAGGTACCAAGTTCATAATATAAGTTGTTGTCTCTAATGCGAGTCCCCAAAACGAATTGGATAATTATGAATAACTCATCATTGACCTTACCATCTCCATAAGAGTCTTGTTCCTTCTTTCTGCTATACCATTTTGCTGCGGAGTGGCCGGTGCAGTCAACTAGGATATAATCCCTTTTGATAACAGGTAGTCCCTAAACTCTCTAAAAAGGTACTATCCACCACGATCGGATCATAGTGATTTGATACTTTTACCCAGATGTTTTTCTCCCTCCGCCTCAAATTTTTTGAATTTTTTAAAGCATTCAAACTTACGTGTATCAAGTAAATGTATCCATACCTTGAATAGTCATCAATGAAACTGACGAAATACTCAAAGACACCTCTAGCCTAGATTGTCATAGGACCACACATATCAGAATGAACCAGTTCTAATGATTCTTTGGCTCTATAGCCTTTATCCGAAAAGGACCTCTTGGTCATCTTACCTTCTAAGCAGGATTAGAGATTAGAAGTGCCTCTACTTCTAATGAACTCAAAGGTCCATCTTCTACTAGTCTATTTATCCTTTTTAGGTTAATATGATCCAAGCGTAAGTGCAAAAGAAACGTTTGAATTATTAAAGAAAGAAACTTTCTCTTATATGGTAAATTAGATGTGTTATTCAATTCAGTTAGTTGCAGTGTAAGAGAGATAGGAGATACAACATATAGATCATCTACCAATGTACCGAACAAATAAAATATTTATTTTTCTTAACAACCGTAGAGTCATTAAAATGAACAGAATATTTGTCATTTATTAAATTTGAAACCAAAATTAAATTTCTTCTAATCAAAAGGTACATAAAGACAATCTTTTAGAAGCAAAATCCTAACTCTACTAAAATTGAGAGAGTGACAGCTCTTACTTCAACTGTTGCCACCCTTGTGTTATTGCCCATATGTAGGTATATTTTTCCATCATTGAGTTGCCTGATTTCCTAGAACCACTGCAAAGAATTGCAGACATGATTAATGGCTCTCATATCTACACACAAAGTACCAGTAAATAACACTACTAAATATGTTTCAACCACTAGTGAACAGAAATTATCTGGTTTGTTCTGCTTATTGAGAAAAATCGGACACTGCTTTTTTAATACCCAAACTGGTTATAGTGATAGCACTTGCCTCTCGGCTTCTTCATACCAACTTTTGGTCCTTTAACTGCTTTTGGACCTGTGCCTCCTTATTTCTGAACCTTTTTCTTCTTTTTGACTTTTGACTTAGAGGAAGAAAATTTTTCAGCCACAAATACAGAACCTGACTTCCTAAGAACACCCTCGACTGCTTGAAGTTCTTTAAGAAGTTCTGCCAATGAAAACTGGGCTTATTCATGGTATAGCTCAAGAAGAACTGCTTAAGGCTATCGGGAAGTGACTAGAGTATGATATCGACCTGGGTTTTCCCATCAATTTCAACCTCTACGATCTTCAGTTCATTCAGAAGACTGATCATCTTCAGAATATGATCCCTAACTGGAGTGCCTTCAGCCATATTTGTATTCATTAGAGACTTCATGGCCACCTATCTAGTAGCACAATTTTGATCCCCAAACACTTCTTTGAGGTTTATAATCATGTCATAGGCACTTGACATAGACTGATGCTGATGCTACAAAACATTTGACATGGAATCCAAAATGTAACAGCAACCCATCTGATCAGCTTTCTGCCACTTCTGATGGGCCTGGGATTTCTATTCGGTCGCCCCGTTATCAAGTACTAGTGGACAAATCTCAGTCAATACAAACTTATAGTCTTTAGCAGTTAATTCAATGTCCAATTTTTTTTTCAGTCAACATAGTTTGGTCCCTTTAGTTTGTTTTCTTTGAGCATAGACGTGAGAGGATTGAAAACTATTTTATTCCTGAGAATCACATAATTTAAAATAACCGTTAATTATGACGAGCAAAACTTTGAATTTATTTTAATTTGTTTCCCTATACCATTTTAAAAAAATTGCCAGTGGCCTAGTTTTCTATAAATAGCATGCCTCGATGGGAGAACGTCTACTATTCATTATTCATCTAGGTAGACTAATTCTTTTTAATTTTACTATCTAGACAACTGACCTTACCAAGTAAAATTAAATAGCTGGCATAGTTTCGGTATAGTAAATAATAGCAGTGACTCATATAGAGAGGATACTAATTATTTACAGTTAACTGTTAACCACTACTTAATTTCAAATCAATCGCTTCGCAATAAACCCTTCAGATGGAGAAGTGATCTACACTAACAATTATCCAGAATTATTCCTAAATGAAGTTTGTATGAACGATACCGCAATTAATCTATTCGATGGGAAAGAATGCCTTACTGCCAGCATGCAGGATTTAATTACATCGCCTACAAACTGGTAATGGAGACCATAGAATTTATCTGTGAATAAATTCTCTCTCACACTTAAAATTTTAAAATATTTTTGAGGATTATAAAATTCTATTTAATTAAAATAAATTTATTAACTTTGAAAACAACACAATATGAAAGAGTCCAAAATTTCTTTTTGTGTACACAATTTCAAAGATTTTAATGCGTAACAAATAAAATTCGATGAATGAATAATTTTTTCTCTAGCTTTTCAGCTAAGGTAGTGATTAATAACATTCAATTATTTTATTTTAGTTACACATTTTTTAAAAATTTATTTAGATTAAACATTTTTTCATTTAATTAATTCAAAATTCAGAATTAATTTTCACATTTTACCAAGATATCCGATTTAAAAAAAATCATCTTAAACGTGATAATTTGTAAAAAAATATCTAAAACTTTTCCATTTAGTTAAAAAAAGTTAATTAAAAAAAACTTAATTTTATTTTTCTTTACAAAATATTTAATTAAAATCGAATTTTCTAAATAAATTAAATTAACAGAAAAAAAATATCTGATATACATCATCCACGCAGTTCAAAAGAATATAAATACAAGATATGTATATAACTCGATTTTATGATCGAGTAGAAACTTTGAAGAGTTTCAGTCTCCCGTTTTGAAAAATAAGCTGCAATAATTGTTTTTTGAATCAATTTCTTGCATCCCGATTGCATTAGGACTCTTTAATTTGCAGTGATATACAAATATATCACATCTTGATTCTCGAACATTTCAGAAAAATGATCAAAATAGCCTCAGACCACCAGCACCACCGCCGGCCAACCTGGCGTTGCCATCGCCGCCGTTGTCGCCAGCTTTAGGCGGCTTTTGCCGCCTCCTCCATGTTCCATTTTCGACGTCATTTTTTTTTTGAAAAATAGTTCTCGAAAAATACTATTTTTTGTCAAAAAATCAGACCGAAAATAGTCCGAAAAATAGCCCCTGAAAAGCCTCAAAGAGGCTACCGCAGCTCATTGTTGCCACCCGTTTGGGCTTTTCCCGTGGTGTTTTGGGCTCCCATTTTTTTTTGTAAAATAGTACTGATATCCATGAACAAGATGCTTCAAAGAACGTCTTGAAAATAGTCCCGAAAAAGCTCCAAAAATATCCCCGAAGAGCCACTGCCGCCGCCGTCCCCCATGGCCACCGCTGCCTCTGCTTTTTTCGCCACTGTTTTGACCTGATTTTTTCATAGTTTCTGGATAGTATTTTAAGGTATATTTACTGCTATTTTATGCCTATAAAATAGCTCAAAAAATAGTTCTAAAAATGTTCTGAAAAATCATTAAAACTAGCCACGAACCGCCGCTAACAAGGCCGCTGGTGGTGGGTGTTTTTAATGATTTTTAACGGCTGTTTTTGGATTAATTTTTTTTGCTATTTTTAATGCATAAAATTTGCAGAAACTCACCGAAAAAAACTATTTTAAAATTATTGAAAAAATCACCACGATCTGTGGCCCAAAAATCCCAAAACCACTGCCGGTGCCGCTGCCTGTTCTTTATGTTCTTGTATATTTAATTTGTTCTTAAATATTCTAAATAATATTTAAAAACTTTTACATCAAAAAACCTATGTCCCGTAGGCTCACATTTGATCTAAAAAAACTTAAACTATCACGATCAACCCTCGTGATTAAAAATAATAATTATCATCCAAATCATTCAATCAAACATGAATAAAAAGATGATCATCAAACTAGGATTAGAACGTCTGTAAAACAAAGTTAACATATTTCTAAATCTACTCGGCCTCCCGATAAATCGTAAACAAAAAATAAAACGGCTCTGATACCAATTGTTAGAGACCAAACTGTCAAGATCATTATTTTTGTAAACGATTTTTCGATAAAAATAACTAGATTGGCAATTGTCAAAACAAGCTCCAGATAAAACTTTTGATGTCGAACGATCAAAAATAAAATCCGTGCCACCATAGTTAATTTAGATGAATACATTTTTGGTCGATTCTCCAACTACGAACTTTTGATTCCGAATTGAAGCTCCGATCAGTCCTTCTACTATATTTTCTAATACGATTCTCGAACATAATGTGGGCTACGATCCTCTGAGAACTTGTACCAGCAGAACCTGATCAACTTTAGTCTTGAAGACAAGTTATAAATTTGGTTCAGTCTACCCACATATTTATAGGGTCACAGCAAGGACCTGTGAAATTATTATAATAAAAACTTCTAGTGTAACCCAGATACGTATCCAGCGGTTTTCACAATTTTGCAAACCTCTTAGCGGTATCTATAATTATGAAAATCTTGTAGCGATATTTGTAATTTTCATAAATCACTAAATTACAGTTCACACCACTAAAGAACTGTAACTGTACTCTAAACCATAATCTCAACACCATATTCCATTGAGCTCATGTTATTAAATGCTTAATTCATCTCCTCACATTAAGATTCTCAATACCCGCCAATTAAATTTAATTACTAACAATTTAATTTAATCAGTATCTTTAAATTCCTTAAGTTTTTCCGCTTAACTTATTTGACCACCGGATAATTAAATCTACCTACAGGGTTTGGTCCGGCCAAAACTTATAAACTTTATTAAGGGAGGTATCGTCAATCCCAAACAATCAGTATGTGGATTCCATCAATAATTAATATTCACCATATAATTAATACCGCTATCCAACTCACTAAAAATATAGACCTATATAAGATTGCACTCTCTAATGAATCAAAACAACGAGTATGAAATATACGCAAATAATTAATTATTTTAAGATTAAGAGCACAAGTATTGTCATAATAATCTTGGGGTATGAATTAATTTATATAGTAAATTTAAAATTAATTATCCCAATGTGTCCCGTTCAATACACATAAAGTGTACTAGCATAGAGAGTTGGAATAATAGGCGACGCTATTATCTGCTCCGTGTAACCAAGGCAAGCCTACTAAAACTCCGTGTTACAGTCATACCGATAGTATGTACATTTCCATTTAAACTGTGAACAAAAATTTATATTCTGTAAGAACCTAAAATTTAGTCTTCTGTGTGCAAGTCGTATTCTACACACCAGATTAAATACTGTATAGAATAAGGGACATTCATACATAACGCCAAAATAATGATATTGCATACATTGCTCATTAAGATTCTCATAAAATAAAAAATTAATTTTATTAAAATAAAATTAAATACTAAAACCAAAATAAAATTTATGATTTTCAGTATACATCACTAACACAATACACACAAAGTGTACTAGAAAAGCGAGTCAGAACAATAAACGACGCTATTATTTGTTCCCCGTAATCAAGACAGGCCTACTAAAACTCTGTGTTACAGCTGTACTAATAGTTTGTCCAATTTCATCTAAATTGTAAACAAAAACTTATATTCTGCAATAACCTATAATATGATTTTTTGTGTGTAAATCGTACTTTACGTACCAAATTAAATACTGTATAACATTAAAGAAATAATATTGCATTAATTGCTCATTAAAATTTTTATAAAATGAAAAAATAATTTTATAAAAAATAAAATTAAATACTAAAACAAACAAAATCTATAGTTTTTAGTATACAACCCTGACAGGGTATTCGCATCGCATTTATCACCCATTCTTCAATGATTAGTCATTTACTTGCTTACAATGTTATATGTTTCAAATTTGCCTATTTCCTTGATTTATAAAGGCTTAAAGTGTTGTATGAATTGTGTTGTAGTGAATTTTGTGTCGTGAGATTTTTGAAAAGTTAGGGGTATTTTTTTTTTAGCTTTGGCTCATGGCTTCGTGCCACAGGTGAGGAGGAAGCTTTTGAAGAAAAGATCCCTTACAAAGAAGGATACAACAATCAGGGTGAGTTCCCAGAGCAGGCAGACCACGATAAAGCTTAGATGAGAAGCCGAGCCATCTTTTGTTTCTTTGTTCAGTTTCCGAGCGATCATTGTAATTTTGTATTTTCTTGTGATATTATAAACGCTTATTTATATCTTGGTTGGCATTGAACTTCAATGATGTAATATTATAATGCATATCTATCAATGAATGGCTAGAATATCCTTTTATTTAAACTTATGTATGTCCTGACATGCCCGGAAACCAGGGTATCACAGTTTGGTATCAGAGCTTAAGTTTAGTGAACCTTCAAATCTTAGTTTACGGAAGACTACGAGTTCTGTAATGTGAAAGCTCTGTAGAGTGTCTATATTATTAACTTATCACTTATAATTCTAATATTTTAAAATCTTTTCCTTAAGTTCATCTTCCTGATCTTCTCTTCTCCAAGGATGGCATCCGATACAGTACCCGAGGGGGAACCATGGGCAGCATCAGAATCTGAAGACTCAGACCCGAAAGAGCTACAAACAAACGAGCAAGACCCAATTGACGCTAACCCTTTGGCGTAGATCTTTCCAGAAGATTGGCAAGCCAACGAGGAAGAATAGAAAGGATAAATCGCCATTCTTTACGACTCACTAGAGGCACCACCATCCGATTCAGACGAGAACGAAGCCATTGATGCAGCTATTTATTGGAGCCATCAAGTCTACTATAGAGATTATTGTGTGGAGGAACAGATGTATGCTAGAGTCTTCCCCGAGAAGATGCGGAGGTGGAAAATGCCTAAGTCTTTTCCTCGATTCATGGGTCTGCTGAGAGTTTTGGAGATGTGCGACGAGACCACCTTCCATCTGAAGGTACGACAAGAATTCAAAGATCAACTGGGAGATAGGTTGGATGCTAGGTGGTTACAGATACAGAGGCCGAGAGACAAAAGAGGAATCATCAACCCACACAACCCGGCCATCACCTTCAACAATCCGAAGACTTACTTGGACATCCTGGTGGCAATAATTGACAGGACTCGCATAGGGTCGGCTAATGTGTGGCACATCGAGGTGCAGTGGCGCTATTATAGTTTCTACGAGGTAACTTGGGAGCATGATTCGGTCATCTGTCATTTCTACCTGCATCTATTCTAGATAGGCTTTAGCATGTTAAGAGTGTTAGAGGCAATACTACAAAGATCATTATTTTTGTAAATGATTTTCGATTAAAAAATTAACTGGACGGAAAAACGCCGAAACAGGCTCCAAATTAAACTTTTGACGAAGAACGATCAAATTAAAACCCGTGCAACCAAAGTTAATTTAGATGAATACCTTTTGTTGATCTATTCTTTAACTACGATTTAATTTCGAGTTGAAGCTCTGGTCAGATCTTCTACCGTATTCCTTTATACGATCCTCGAACATAGTGTGGGCTATGGACAATTGAGAACTCGTACTGGCAGAACCCAGATATCTTTTTTCTTGAAAGACAAAAAGTATGATATATGGTATATGAGGTATCAAACTGGTTCAGGCTACCCGCGTATATATAAGGCTACAGCAGGGACCTAGGGAGTAATTATGAGTAAAACTTTCAGCGGAACATAGACACCTACCAACGGTTTCTGCAATTATGGAAAGACGTAGTGGTTCCTACAATTTTCATAAAATACTGAATTACAGTTCACACCACTAAAGAACTATAATTGCACTCTGATCCATAATCTCAAGACCTTCTTGTATTGAACTCCTGTTATTAAATGCTTACAATTTCTCCCCACTTTAAGTTTCTCAATACCTGTCAATTAAATTTAATTATTGACAATTAAATTTAATTAGCATCTTGATATTCCTTAACTCCTTCTGCTTAACTTATTTGACAGCCGGATAATCAAATCTACCTGCAAGGTTTAGCCCGGTCAAAACTTATAAGCATCCTTAAGGGGGTATTGTCAATCTCGATCTATCGGGACGTAGATTTCGTCAATATTTAATATTTTTCATATATATAATACCACTATCTAACTCACCGAGAATATAGACCCATATAAGATTGCACCCTCTAATAAATCAAGACAACGAATTTTAAATATATGCAAATCAATAATTATTTGAAGATTAAGAGGGTAAGTACTATTCATAATAATCTTGGGGTGTAAATTAATTTATATAGTTAATATATAATTAATTACCCCAAATGTTTCGTTCAATACACACAAAGTGTACTGGCACAGAGAGTCGGAACAATAGACAACGCTATTATCTGTTTTTCGTAATCAAGACAGACCTACTAAAATACTGTGTTACAGTCATACTGATGGTATGTCCATTTTCATCTAAACTGTGAACATAAAACTTATATTTAGCAAGAATTTAAAATCTGATCTTCTGTATATAAGTCGTACTCTACACACCAGATTAAATACTATACAGAATATTGGACATCTATGCACAACAAAAAAATGATATGCATACATTACTCATAAAGATTCTCATAAAATAAAAAATTAATTTTATTAAAATAAAATTAAATACTAAAAATATAATTTTTAGTATTCCAACCCTAATAATCTTCCACTTATACTCAAAACTATATTGCCGTACATCTGACTCTCATGTCCTCTACATGACTATCAAAAGTCTTTGCCGATAAGCTCATTGTAAAGGATCTGCAAGGTTGTCTCCTGATGCAAGCTCTATATCTGACTAAAAATCTGAGTCTATGTACCGCAAAAGTACTAGACTATTTGCCTGGTAAATCAATATATAATCCTTAGTCCTTTTTAGGTACTTGATTGTATTCTTTACCACAGTCTAATGCTCCTTCCCTCGGTTAGATCGATATCTGCTAACCATACCAACGACAAAACAGATGTTAGGTCTAGTGCAAAGCATAGAATATATGAGGCTTCCTACTGCCTAAGTATAAGGAATCGCCTTCATCTTCTTTATCTCATCAAGTGTCTTAAGACACTGATCCTTGGATAGAGTGATTCCATGCCTGAAAGGGAGAAACCCTTTCTTAGAATCCCGCATGCTTTAACAAGCAAGGATATCATCGATATAGTTTGCTTGTGATAAACACAACATCCTTTGTTTTCGATCTTGCATAAGCTTGATCCCAAGGATGTGACTAGCTTCTCCCAAGTTCTTCATATCGAACTGCCCAGATAATCATACTTTAATCATAGATAATGCCCCTACTTCGCTTCTGATGAGCAAGATATCATCTACATAAAGTACTAGGAAGATCACCACGCTTCCGTTATACTTTCTGTACACACAGGACTCATCTGGACTTTAATCAAAACTATAAGACTTTATAGCTTGATCAAACCAAGTATTCCTGGCCCTTTACAATGAATCCATCTGGTTATATCATATAGATACACTCATCAAGACTTCTGTTAAGGAAAGCTGTCTTGACGTCCATTTGCCAGATTTTGTAATCAAAATGTGCAGTAATGGATAAGAGAATCTGGATAGACTTAAGCATGGCTACGGGCAAAAAGGCTTCCTCATAATCGATTCTTTCTTTCTGAGTGAATTCTTTACCAACAAGCATAACTTTGAAGGTTTCAATCTTCCCGTTTACTTCTCTCTTCTTCTTGTAGATCCACTTGTATCCAATGGGTTTTATCCCTTCGGGTGGTTCTAAAAGTTTTCAGACCTGATTGGGATACATAGATTCCATCTTTGAATTCATAGCCCTTTACCAAAGATCTACATCCGTCTTTTAGTGCTTCATTGTAGTTACAGGGCTCGGTATCCAGTTTTGTCGGGATCTTGTCAAACGACTATCCCAAAAACATATACCAATCAGGTTGATGAACAACCCTCCCACTACAATGAGACACTACCTGTGTCTGTATACTAGTAGTAACAGGCTGTGCAGAATCTAAACCCTGCGTATCAGCATCCTGTTCTTGATTTGCACATGTCCGGATAATCCTCCCACTACCACGAGGTAATAGAATATTAGTGACTTGTGGTTCCTCTTCCGTTCTGCTGGTATTTCTCTCAGTCCTTCTAGAATAATTTTTCTATTGGGCTTGTGATCCATAATATAATCATCTTCCAAGAATTGGGCATTGGTGCTAATAATGACCTTTTGATCCTTAGGATTATAAAATAAACCACCATTCGTTCCCTTGAGATACCCCACGAAGAAACAAACTTCCATCCTCAGTTCCAACTTACCCGTGTTCCTTTTCAACACATGTGCTGAACACCCCCAAACCAAATGTGTATCAGACTAGACTTACACTCAGTTTACAATTTTGTGGGAGTAAAAGGTACTAACTTATAAGGTACCAAGTTCAGAATGTAAGCCTCTGTCTCTAAAGCGAGTCCCCAAATTGAATCTGGTAAACCTAAATAACTCATCATTGACCTTTCCATCTCTATAAGAGTCCGATTCCTTCTATCTACTACGCTATTCTGTTATGAAGTGCCAGATGCAGTCAACTGGGATGTAATCTCTTCTGATGATAAGTAGTCCTTAAACTCTCCAAATAGGTATTCTCCACTACAGTCAGATCGTAGTAATTTGATACTTTCACCATGTCGCTTCTCCGCCTCCGTATTAAATTCTTTGAATTTCTCAAAGTATTTAGACTTACGTTGCATTAGATAAATGTATTCATACCTTGAGTAGTCATCAATGAAACTGACGAAGTACTTAAAGCCACCTCTAGCCCGGATTGTTATAGGACCATACACATCAAAATGAACCAGCTTCAATGGTTCTTTAGCTCTATAGCCTTTGGCCGAAAAGAGCCTCTTGGGCATCTTACCCTCTAAGCAAGATTCACAGACTGAAAGTGCCTCCACTTTCAATGAACTCAATAGTCTATCTGCTACCAGTCTGTTTATCTTTTTTAGATTAATATGACCCAAGCATATATGCAAAAGAAACATTTGGTTTATTAAAGAAGAAAACTTTCTCTTATATAGTAATATAGATGTATTATTCGTTTCAGTCAGTTGCAGTGTAAGAAAAATTGAAGTAATAATATAAAGATCATCCACCAATATACCAAAACAGATAACCCGTTTATTATCCTTAATAACCACAGAATTATTAAAATAAATCAAATATCCATCTTTAGCCAATCTAGAGACGAAAACTAAGTTCCTTATAATGGCAGGTACATAAAGACAATCTCTCAATATTAAAACCCGATCTCTACCGAAACTGAGAGTGACATCTCCTACTGCAACAGCTGCTACCTTTATATTATTGCGTATATGCAGATAAATCTTTTCATCACTAACTTGTCGAGTTTTCTATAACCCCTACAATGAATTGCAGACATGATTAGTAGCTCCCGTATCTACACACCAGGTACCAGTAGATAACACTGCTAAATATGTTTTCACAACTGGTGAACAAAAATTACCTTGTTTGTTCTGTTTTCTGAGAAATATTGAACATAACTTTATCCAGTGCCGGGTCTAGTTGCAGTGAAAATATCTTCCTTTTGGCTTTTTCAGATCAATCCGTGGCCCACTAATTACCCTGAAAATCGTGTCCCTGTTTTTGAACCTTTTTCTTCTTCATGCCTTTTGGCCCCGAGGAAGAATCTTTTTTTTCTGAAACAGAAACATTTTCTAGTATTGAAGGAATACCATTGATAGTTAAAGCTATATCCAATATGTATTTTCAGTCAACATAATTTGGTCATGTAAGTTTGTTTTCTTTGAGTATTAAAGTAAGTGCGTTGAAAGTCATTTTAATTCTGAGAATCACATAATTAAAAATCGTTAATTATGATAAACAAAACTTTGAATTCATTTTAATTTGGTTCCTTCTACTCTTTTAAAATTAATTCACCAACAACTTGGTTACTTGAGAATAGCATGCCACGATGGGTGGACGTCTACTATTCTTCATCAGACCAGACAGGCTAATTTCTTTTAATTTTACTTTCTAAACAACTGACTATGCCAAGTAAAATTAAATAGCTGACATAGTTTCGATTTAGTATATAATAGCAGTGACTCAGATGGAGAGAAACTATTATATATAGCTAAGTGTTAACTATCACCTAATCTCAAATCAATCGCTCCGTAATGAACCATTCAGATGGAGAAGTAATCCACATTAATAATTGTCTAGAATTATTCCTAAAAAAGACTTGTACTGGCGATACTGCAATTAATCTATTCGCTGGGGAGGAAGGCCTTACTGGCAACACGCAGGGTTTAATTACATCGCCTATAAATTGGTGATGGAGATCGCTAGATTTATTTATGAATAAATTTTTCCTCCTACTTAGATTTTTAAAATATTTTTTAGGGTTATAAAAATTTATTTAATTAAAATAAATTTATTAATTTCGAAAGCCACACGATTTGAAAAAATTAACATTTTTCCATGTATACGATTCTAAATATTCTGGTTTATCTAACTATCTTTTCGTGTTTAAATGCGTAACAAATAAAATTTAATAAATGTACAGTTTTTCCTTTAGTTTTTCAGCTAAGGTAGTAATTAAAAGTATTTATTTATCTTATTTATTGTCCCACATTTTTTAAAAAATAATAATTTATTTCGATTAAATATTTTTTCATTTAATTAATTCAACATCCAGAATTAATTTTCACATTTTTTAAGATATCCGATTTAAAAGAAAATCATCTTAAACGTGATATTTTGTAAAAAATAAAATATCTAAATTTTTTTATTTAATTAATTAATTAAATAAATAAAACTTAATTTTATTTTTTATTACAAAATATTTTAATTAAAATCAAATATTTTAAATTAAATTAACAGGATTAAACTAATATATATCATTCACGCAGTTAATAAAAAAATTAAATGCAGATATATAAAAAATATATCTCACTTTTATGATATATCCAAAACTCTAAAGAGTTTCAATCTTTTGTTAAAGATAAATTTTAAGTATTTCAATCGCTGCGAAAAACTTTTTGTTTTCGTTAAAATTGAATAAAAACACATCTCGATCGTAACAAAAACTGGTGCCGCCTCATGCGCGCATAGCGCGCGCCTGCACATTTTGAGCCGCTGCTTGTTTTGATCAAAACCACTACCTTTTGGAAAACCACTATTGGCTCCTGCTGCGTTGGCTACTTATGATTCAAGCTTTCAAAAGCATCCAAACCGCAGCGAGCAATTCCCAATCCAAAACACGCCGCCAGCAGCAAAGCAATTTTGTTAGAACAAATTACGCTGCGTTTGAAACAGAAAAAAGTGCCGCTGTTGATTGAAAACCCAGCGCTGCACAGTATGCCTGCTGTTGAAAACAGTGCCACCTGGAAATTGCAAGATGCGCCGAAACAGTTTGGCAAAAGCGCCTGGGATTGCGCCCTGTTTGGCGCCTGGATTTCCGCTACTTGATTTTCGAAACAGGCTTGCGAATAAAAGCCTGCTCCTATTGTGGGAATTATCGAAACAGCTTAAGGCGCTGTTTGGCTTTTGCGCCGCTTGGGAAAACCGAAAATCGCTCGCATGGACGCTGCAACACTACTGTTTTG
>JAUMHN010030193.1:0-29239 GCA_032360265.1 Heliamphora ciliata | reverse complement strand
GGTGGGGGACGACTATGGCGTGCGGCGTGCGGCGGTGGGCTACAGCGGTGGTTCCTCGCTCTCTCTTTCTCTGCTCCCTCTGAGTACATAGATATATATCTGCTCTCTCTGTGTGTGTGTGTGTGTGTGTGTGTGTGTGTGTGTATATATATATAGTGGGTTTGGGTGGGGGGTGGTGGTTTACGATGGGTTTGGGTGGGGGATGGTGGTTTACGGTGGAGGGGGGGACAGTGCATGGTTTTGAGGGCGGTTTTGGGGTGGGGCAGTGATTTTTCGTAATGTTCAACGGTAATTTTAATGGTTGGATTTATTTAATGTTAAAATCAAACTTAAGGCGAGGTTTGTGCAATTTACTCTTAAAATATTTTGTAATGGAAAACAAAATTATGTTTTTTTAATTTAATGGAAAAATTTTAGATATTTTATTTTTTACACAATATCACGTTTAAGATGATTTTTTATAAAATTGGATATCTTTGAAAAATGTAAAAATTAATTCCAAATCTTGAATTAATTAAATGAAAAATATTTAATATAAATAAGTTATTATTTTCAAAAAATGTGTAGTGAAAAATAAAATAAATAAATATCTTTAATCACTACCTTAGCTGAAAAGCTGAAGAAAAAACTATGTATTTATCGAATCTTATTTATTACACATTAAAATACAAAAAGATGGTTTGACAAATCGGAATATTTGGAATCGTGTATATGAAAAAATGTTTGATTCTTTTAAATCGTGTGATATTCAAAATTAATAAATTTATTTTAATTAAACGGATTTTTATAACCCTCAAAAATATTTTAAAAATCTAAGTGGGAGAGAAAATTTATTCACAGATAAATCCGGCGATCTCCATCACTAGTTTGCAAGTGATGTAATTAAATCTTGCGTGTTAGTAGTAAGGCCTTTCTTCCCATTGGACAGATTAATTGCGGTATCGTCAGTACAAATCTCCTTTAGGGATAATTCTGAATAATTATTAGTGTGACCACTTCTCCATCTGAATGGTTCATTACGAAGTGATTGATTTGGGATTAAGAGATGGTTAACACTTAGTTATATATAATAGTATCATCTCTATCTGAGTCACTACTATTATATACTAGACCGAAACTATGTCAATTATTTAATTTTACTTGGTAAGGTCAGTTGTTTAGATAGTAAAATTAATAGGAATTAACATGTCTAGACGAACGATAGATAGTAGATGTCCTCCCATTGAGGTATGTTATTCACAGGGTACGAGGCTGCTAGCAAATTTCTTTAAAAATGGTAGAGAGAACCAAATTAAAATAAATTTAAAATTTTGCTCGTCATAATTAACAGTATTTTTTAATTATGTAATTCTCAGAATTAAAATAGTTTTCAATTCACTCATGGTATACTTATAGAAAACAAACTAACGAGACCAAATTGTTTTGACTGGAAAAATATCTTGGATATAGTTTTAACTAGCAAGGGTATTCTTTCGATGCCAGAAAATGTGTTTGTTTCTGAAAAGGGTTCTTCCTCTAGGCCGAAAGGCATGAAAAAGAAAAAGATTCAGAAACAATGTGACATGATTTTAAAGGTAGTTAGTGGGCCACTGACTGGTGTGAAAAAACTGAAAGGCAGATGTTTTCACTGCAACCATATACGGTGCTAGAAAAAGTTATGTCCAGTATTTCTCAGAAGGTAGAACAATCAGGGTAATTTCTGTTCACTGGTTATGGAAACATATTTAGCAGTGTTATCTGCCGGTACCTGGTGTATAGATACGGGAGCCACTAATCATGTAAGCAATTTATTGTAGGAGTTCCAAGAGACCCGACAAGTTAGTGATGGGGAGATTTACCTGTATATGGATAATAATACAAAGGTGATTGCAGTTATAGTTGGAGATGTCACTCTCAGTTTTGGTAGAGATCGGGTTTTAATATTGAGAAATTGTCTTTATGTATTTTTCATTATAATGAACTTAGTTTTCGTTTCTAGATTGGTTAAAAATAGATATTTGATTTATTTTAATTACTCTGTGGTTATAAAGGATAATAAACAAGTTATCTGTTCAGGTACATTGGTGGATGATCTTTATATTATTACTCTAATCTCTTATACACTGCAACTGATTAAATTGAATAACACATCTAATTTATTATATAAGAGAAAGTTTCCTTCTTTAATGAACCAAACATTTTTTTAGCACTTACGCTTAGGTTATATTAATCTAAAAAGGATAAAGAGACTTGTAGTAGATGGACTTTTGAGTTCATTGGAAGTATTAGGAACTTCAGTTTATGAATCTTGCATAGTTGGTAAGATGACTAAGAGGCCCTATTCGGCTAAAGGCCATAGAGTTAAAGAACCGTTGGAACTGGTTCACTTTGATGTGTGTGGTCCTATGACAATCCGGGCTAGCGGTATCTTTGAGTATTTTGTCAGTTTCATTGATGACTACTCAAGGTATGGATATATTTACCTGATGCACCGTAAGTCTGAATACTTTAAAAAATTTAAAGAATTCAAGGCAGAGGTAGAGAAACATCTAGGTAAAAGAATCATATCACTACGATCGGACCGTGGTGGAGAGTACCTCTTTGGAGAGTTTAGAGATTACCTGTCATCAGAAAAGATTATATCCCAATTGACTACACTAGGAACTCCGCAGCAGAATGGTGTAGCAAAAAAAAAGGAATATGACTCTTATGGAGATGGTAAGGTCCATGATGAGTTATTTAGGATTACCCGATCTGTTTTGGGAACTCACATTAGAGACCGCGGCTTACAGTCTGAACTTGAAACCTTCTAAGTCAGTACCTTCTACTCCCACAGAATTGTGGATTGGGCGTAAGCCTAGTCTGAAACACATTCGGATTTGAGAGTGTCCAGCACATGAGCTGAAAGGGAACGCAGGTAAGTTAGAACCGATGACAAAGTCTGTTTCTTTGTGGGGTATCCCAAGGGAATGAATGGTGGTCTATTTTATAATCCTAAGGATCAGAAGGTCATTGTTAGCACCAATGCCCAATTCTTGGAAGATGATTATATTATGGATCACAAGCCCAAAAGCATTATTGTTTTGGAAAAAATGAGAGAAAATACCAGTAAAATGGAAGAGAAACCACAAGTCACTGATATCTCATTGTCTCGTTGTAGTGGGAGAATTATCGGGACAGGTGCAAATCATGAATAAGGTGCTGATGCACAAGATTCAGATTCTGCACAGTGTCTTACTGCTAGTACACAAACACAGATAGTGCCTCGTCGTAGTGGGAGGGTTGTTCATCAACTTGATCAGTATATGTTCTTGGGAGAGTGTTTTGACAAGATCCCAACAGAACTAGATATCGAGTCCTGTAACTACAATGAAGCATTTCAGGACAAAAATGCAGATCCTTGGCAAAGGGCTACGAATTCAGAGATGGAATCTATGTATTCTAATCAGGTTGAGAACTTGTAAAACTACCCAAACGGATAAAATTCATTGGATGCAAATGGATCTACAAGAGGTAGAGAGGAGCAGACGAAAATGTTGAAATCTTCAAAACTAGACTTGTTGCAAAAGGATTCATTTAGAAAAAAGGGATCGATTATGAGGAAACCTTTTCACCGGTAGCCATGCTTAAGTCTATCTGGATTCTCTTATCTATTGCTGCTCATTTCAATTATAAAATCTGGCAAATAGATGTCAAGACAGATTTCCTTGATAGAAGTCGTAACGTGTGTATCTATATGATACAACCAGACAAATTCATTGCAAAAGGCCAAGAGCACATGTTAAGCAAGCTTAAGAGATCTATTTATAGACTTAAGCAGGCATCGAGGTCGTGGAACACTTGATTTGATCAAGCCATAAGTCTTATGGTTTTGATCAGAGTCCGAATGAGTCCTGTGTGTATAAGAAGCGTGATAGAAGCGTAGTGATCTTCCTAGTACTTTATGTAAATGATATCTTACTCATCAAAAGTGATATGAGGGCATTATCTACGGTTAAACTATGGTTATTTGGATAGTTCGATATGAAGGACTTGGGAGAAGCTGGTCACATCCTAGGAATCAAGCTTGTGCGAGATCGAAAACAAAAGATATTGGCCTTATCACAAGCAAAGTATATCAATGATATCCTTGCTCTATTTAGCATGCAGAATTCTAAAAAAGGGTTTCTCCTTTCCAGGCATGGAATCACTCTATCCAAGGATCAGTGTCCGAAGACACCTGATAAGATAGAGAAGATGAAGGCGGCTCCTTATATTTCAGCAGTAGGAAGACTCGTGGTTAGCAGATATCAGTCTAATCCAGGGCAGGAGCATTGAACTGTGGTAAAGAATATAATCAAGTACCTAAAAAGGACTAAGAATTATATGTTGATTTACCAGGTAGACAGTCTAGAACCTTTGGGGCACACAGACTCAGATTTTCAATTTGACAAGGATTCCCGCAAGTCTACCTTAGGATATGTGTTTACCTTAGGAAGTGGAGTTATAAGTTGAAGGAGTGTCAAGTAGTCTTACATTGCTGATTTCGCCATGAAGATCGAATACGTGGCAGCTTCTGAAGCAGCCAAGGAGGCCGTATGGCTCAGGAACTTCCTATTAGATCTAGACATAGTCCCTTTAGTTCAGTCGGCTATTACACTTTATTATGACAATAGTGGAGCAATTGCAAACTCGAAGGAACCAAGAGTCCACAAGAAAGGAAAACACATTGAGCGTAAGTATCACCTAATACGAGAAATTATACAAAAAGGTGATGTTGATGTGATCAAGATTGTATCAGGAGACGACCTTACAAATCCTTTTATAAAGAGCTTACCGGCTTAGATTTTTGATAGTCATGTAGAGGGCATCAGAGTCAGATGTATGGCAGCATGATTTTGAATATAAGTGGCAGATTGTTAGGGTTCGTATACAGAATACTATGTTTTTAGTATTTAATTTTATTTTAATAAAATTAATTTATTATTTTATGAGAATCTTAATGAGAAATCTATGTATATTATTTCTTTAATGTTATGCATGAATATCCTTTATTCTGTATAGTATTTAATCTGATGTATAGAGTGCGGTTTGCACACAGAATATCAGATTTTAGGTTCTTGTAGAATATAAGTTTTATATTCAAAGTTTAGATGGAAATGGATATACCATTGGTACAACTGTAGTATAGAGTTTTAGTAGGTCTATCTTGTTTACGAGAAACAAATAATAGTATCGTCTATTGTTCCAACTCTTTGTGTTAGTACACTTTGTGTGTATTAAACGGGACACATTGGGATAATTAATTTTATATTGACTATATAAATTAATTCACACCCCAAGATTATTATGAATAGTGTTTATGCTCTTAATTCTGAAATAATTATTGATTTACTTATATTTTATATTCATTGTTTTAATTCATTAGAGGGTGCGATCTTATATGGGTTTATATTTTCGGTGAGTTAGATAGTGGTATTATTTATATGATAAATATTAATTATTAATGGAATCCACGTCCCGAAGGATTGGAATTAACGATACCCTCTTAAGGAAGTTTATAAGTTTTGATCAGACTACACCCTGTAGATAAATTTGATTATCCGGTGGTCAAATAAGTTTAGTGAAAGGGATTAAGAATTTATAAGATGCTGATTAAATTAAATTGTCAGTAATTAAATTTAAGTGGCCGGTATCGAAAATCTTAACGTGGGGAGATGAGTTAAGCATTTAATAACAAAAGCTCAATACCAGAAGATCTTAAGATTATGGCTTAGAGTGCAATTATAATTTTTTAGTGATATGAACTGTAATTTAGTATTTTATAAAAATTGCAAAAATCGCTATAAAGTTTTCATAATTGCAAATACCGCTATGAGATTTTCTTAATTGCAAAAACTGCTGGATACGTATCTGTATTTCACTAGAAGTTTTTGTCATAATTACTCCACAAGTCCTTATTGTAGTCATATAAATATACGGGTAGGTTGAGCCAATTTCATAACTTGTTTTCAAGACAAAAGCTGTCCAAGTTCTACTAGTACGAGTTCTCGATAGTCCGTAACCCACACTACGTTTGAGAATCGCATAAGAGAATGCAGTAGAATTTCTTATGGGAGCTTCAACTCGGAATCAAAAATGTAGTTGAAGATTTGATCGTTCGATGTCAAAAAATTTATCTGGAGCTCGTTTCGGCGTTTGCCCATCCAATTATTTTTTTACCAAAAATTGTTTACAAAAATAATGATCTTAACAGTTTTGCCTCCAACACACGCTTCCATCATGCTTCTTATACACGAAGGACTCATCAAGACATTGATCAAAATCATAAGACTTAATGACTTTATCAAACCGAGTATTCTAAGATCGAGATGCCTGCTTAAATTCATAAATAGTTCTCTTAAATTTGCACAATTAGTACCCTTAGCCCTTTGCTATGAAATCATCTAGTTACATCATATAGATGCACTCGTCAAGATTCCCGTTAAAAAATGATGTTTTGATATCTATTTGCCATATTTCATAATTGAAATGTGCCGCAATAAATAAGAGGGTCCAGATAGACTTAAGTATGGCTACTGGCTAAAAGGTCTCCTCATAATCGATCCTTTTTGTCTAAGTGAACCCTTTAGCAACAAGCCTAATTTTGAAAGTTTTCACCATCCTGTCTACTCCACTCTTTTTATCAATCCACTTGCATCCAATGGGTTTTACCCCTTCAGATGGCTTTACAAGTTCTCAGACCTAATTAGAGTACATGGACTCCATCTCAAAAATTGTAACCCTTTGCCAAAGGTCTACATCTTTATGTTGGAGTGCTTCATTATAGTTACAGTGTTTAGTATCTAATTCTTTTGGGATCCTGTCAAAAGGCTCTCTTAAGAACATATATCGATTGAGTTGATGAACAAGTCTCCCACTAAGATGAGGCACGACCAGCGTCTGTGTACAAACAGTGACACATTATGCTTGTTCTGAACCCTATGCACCATCATCCACATCTTGTCCTAGTTGTGAGACCAGCATGCAGATGGTAACATCAAGACTTGGTTTAGAAATTGCACGTGTCCCAATAATTCTCCCACTACGATGAGGCAATGGGATATCAAAACCTATGGCACTTTTACTGTACTACTGGTATTACCTCTCAACTCTTCTAGAACAATTTTACTTCTGGGCCTGTGGTTCATCACATAGTCCTTTTCCAAGAATCGGACATTGGTACTAACAATGGCCTTCTAATCCTTAGGATTATAAAATAAACCATTGTTCGTTCCCCGAGGATATCCAACAAAGAAACAAACTTCCATCCTCAATTTCAACTTATCCGTGTTCCCCTTCAGCACGTGTGCTTGACTACCCCAAGTTCTAACATGCTACAGACTAGGCTTACGCCTAGTCTACAGTTCTGTGGGTGTAGTAGGTGCTAATTTAGAAGGTACCAAGTTTAGAATATAAGCTGTCGTTTCTAATAAAAATCTCTAAAATGAACTAAGTAACTCTGAATAACTCATTACAAAACTTACCATTTCCATAAGAGTCCTACTCCTTCTTTCTGCTACACCATTCTACTGTGGAGTGCCTCATGCAGATAACTAGGAGGTAATCCCTACCACTGATAAATAGTCCATAAACTCTCCCAAAAGGTACTCGCTACCATAGTCAAACCGTAATGTCTTGATACATTTACCCAGACGTTTCTCCTTTTTTTCCTTAAATTCCTTAAATTTCTCAAAACATTCACACTTACAGTGCATCGAATAAATATACCCATATCTTGAGTAATCGTCAATAAAAGTAACAAAATACTCAATGCTACCTCTAGTCCGATATTCATAGGTACTCATAAATCAGAGTGAACCAATTTCAAGAGTTTTTTAACTCTATAGCCATTGGTTTAAAAGGGTCTCCTGGTCATCTTTCCTTCTAAGCAAGATTCACAGACTGAAAATGCCTTTATTTCCAATGAATTGAAAGATCCATTTTCAACCAGTCTATTAATCCTTTTTAGATTCATGTGACCTAAGCATAAGTGTCAAAGATACGTTTGTTTCATTTTAGAAGATTTCTTTTTCTTAAATAGTAAATTATCAGTTCTATTCAATTCATTCAATTGTAGTGTAGAAGAGAAGGGAGTAATAACGTACAAATCATCCATTAATGTACCAGAACAGATACAATGTCTACTTTCCTTAATAACCATAGAATCATTAAAATAAATTAAATATCCATCTTTAATCAATCTAGAAATAGAAATAGAAATAAAATTCCTCCTAATAAAAGGTACATAATGACAATCTCTCAAAATTGAGATCCTATTTCTACTAATATCTCTACTAACATTGAGAGTGGCATCTCCTACTATAACAGCTGCCACCCTTATATTATTGTCCATGTTAGGTATATTTCTCTATCATTTAGATATCAGGTTTCTTAGAATCTCTGCAAAAAATTACAAACGTGATTAGTAGATCTTATATCTACACACTACGTATTAGTAGATAACACAGCTAAATATGTTTCAACAACTAGTGAATATAAATTACCTAGATTGTTCAGTTTGCTGAGATAAACTGGGTATTACTTCTTCTAGTTCCTGTCGGGTTGCAGTGAAAATACTTACCTTTTGGCTTTCTCACACCAGGCCGTGTCCTACTAATTGTTTTGGAATTTGAACCACCCTATTTCTGTAGTTTTTTCTTCTTCTTACTTTTCGACTTAGAAGCAGAACCATTTTCAGTAACAAAGGCACTAACCGGCTTCTTAAGAACACTCTCAGCTGATTGAAGTTCATTAAGTAGTTTTGCCAGGGTAAAATCAAGTCTATTCATATTATAATTAGGGCAGAACTACTTGAAATTGTTAGGAAGTGACTGTAGTATGATATCAATCTATGTGTCCTTATCGATTTCAGCTCCAATGATTTGCAGCTCCTTTAGATTACTGATCATCTTCAAAACATGATCCCTAATTAGGATGCTCTCAGCTATAGATGTGGTCATTAGAAATCTCATAGGTGCCTAGCCGCATGATCTTGACGCCTAAACATCTCATTGAGATTCATCATCATATCATAGGCATTGAGCATATGTTGATACTAATGTTATAGAACATTCGACATAAATGCCAGATTGTAACACCACACTATCTACTCAGCTTTCTGCCACTTTTGATAAGGGTGGGCTTCCTCTTCAGTTGCCCTTTCATCAGGTTTAGGTGGACATACCCTTGTGAGTACAATCTTATAATCCTTGACAGTTAACACAATATCTAGAATCCCTTTGTAGACAATATAATTTGGATCCGTTAGTTTGTTCTTTTTGAGTATGGCCATGAGATGATTGAAAGTCATTATAATATCTAATAATCACATAATAAAAAAAAATTAATTATGATAAGCAAAATTTTAATTTCATTTTAAGATTTGATTCCCTCTACCATTTCTAAAAGAAAATCACCAACAGCCCGGTACACCATGAATATTATGCCTCGATGGAAAGATCGTCTACTATTCATTATTTGTCCAGATAGAAAAATTCCTATTAATTTTACTATCTAGACAACAGACCGTGCCAAGTAAAATTAAATATCTGGCATAGCTTCAGTCTTATAAATAATAGCAGTGACTCAGATATGGAGAATACTATTATTTATAACTGTGTATACCATCACTTAATTCTAAATTAATTGCTTCGCAATAAACTCTTTAGATGGAGAAGTGATTCACACAAATAATTATTCAGAATTATCTCTAAGGGAGGTCTGTACTGGTGATACCGTAATTAATTTCAGTCGATGGGGAGGAAGGCACCGAGGCCAGTACACAAATTCATAAAAACTGTTTAATTTTAACAAATTCATAATTTTGAAATAAACCACATGTTACAAAGATTCCAGTTAAAACCAATCATTACATGTTATATGTGTAACTAATAAAATTTTAAATTCTCCCAATTTATGAAAAATAACTTTAAATAAAACTTGAGAATGCATATGAACCAATTTCAAAAAAGTGAATTCATTTAAATTAAACCCTTGTCAAGTCATGCAATAACTAAGTTTTCCATGTAGTTCAGAATCTAACATCTACAAGAAAACTATAAAAACATAATAAACATACATATGACAATATAAATAAACAAATAATCCCAGTTATTATGGTCATCTGGAAAAATATGATTTTTTGAGCTGCCTCTTGATCCTGAGGCATCCTTGTTTGCCCACGCGACACAGGCCTGGACCTACTTGGTCAGGTCGAGGGGTCGAGGGGCAACGCCCCCTAAACCAAGCATCATTCCATCATGCATCATGTCGAAACCTTGATCTATGCCAAAATATGCAAACAATCTAGCTCAAAACTCGACCAAAAATAGCATTTTGGATCATTCCATCAGGACGAGTTGTCCGCCATTTGAACAGTTTCCAACAGTGAAATTTTCATTTAGATGAACGCTAGAATGGATTTCAATAGAAGCTTTTCCATTGGGATTTCTGCACTTCTCATTTTTGAACCTTAATTGCGTCGTTCTTCCACCCAAAGCTGTTCTATCGTATAAAAACAATGCTAACTTGTAGATAAAAACAATGCTACCATCGTCTAAGCGTCCAAAACTCATACAAATCTTCATCTTTAACCTGATATAGATTACAATAATGGATCCTAGGCATCCATATTAGAAGTTTACATCCAAAACTACAGAAGTGAGAAGATTACACAAGATCCTATGCCTCCTGTCACGCTCCAAAATCCAGGGTCACGTGAAAAACCCACCAAACCACCATTTTGTAAAAAGGTAGGATTTTTACTAATAAACCATGCAACCAAAATTAAAATTATTTAAAAGAGTACCCAAGGTTCATCTCTCTGATAATATACATGCATAATATAACACGCCTCAAGACTTACAAGCATGTCTTTAAGAACATGCAACATATATAGACATACATGTTTTTATAACAAAAAAAAACTATACATTAGTCTTCTGCCACCACGGCTATATCATCCCCTCATGATCATCAATCTCAATACCTGAAAAAGGTTTTAACAAATCCCACTATGTGAGCCGAAGCCCAATAGAAACAGACAATGATGCAGTAAAGCAAGATATACAATCACATAGCATAAAGTTTGCTCAAATAGGTTTTTACTACAGAAAACCCCAAGTTTGTCAACGCGTACACACGCACGCACACACACATATTACCATCACATCCATGTGACTCTACCAACTCGTGGTATTAAAACATAGGCACTGATGCTGAACGGGCATATAGACCCCGTCACATTACCACCATCTGGTCATCACGAGGCGCGTGGAGTAATTGGATGCCCTATACTTCTGACACGACCTGTGTCCTTTCTCGGTTCACTAACCGACGGGCAGAGAAACCCATTCTGCGCAATTTTTTGATCTTTCACCGAAGAGCAACTCGTGCCCAAATTTACTCGATCCATAGATCACAACACGGTCCTTTTCAATTATCACATCAAAATTCAAATACACACACGTGAGTCCAACCCAACCAGGTTCCTCTCACCAAACTCATAACACCGCAAGTTCAACCTAAAAGGTTCCTCTCGCGAAACCCATAAAACCTCACCACATGTAATAAACCAAGAAAAATGTAAAACATGCTTTTTACCCACATAAACATGGTTTAAAACATACAATATATTATGTAAGCATTTTCAACTGGTAGAAAAGCGTAAAATTGCACGTAGCACCCTTTAAAGACAACATAATCTAGAATCCTACCTCAGTGAGTCAAAACTCAAAGCCTCAAATTTCGAACCTCATCAGAACGAGAATCTGACTGAATGAAAATGAAGCTAACAGCATGAATAGCAAGGATCCACAAGCTGATCGTTAAAAACTAGGCCCGGGCATAGCAAAAATGTAGAGAGAAGGCAGAGAGTTTGAGAAAAAAAGAGTTTTGGAACCAAAACAGGCACTGAAATATATATAAGCTCGACTAAAAAGTGCATTCAGTCGAATGAATGACCGAATTCAGTCGACTGAAGGAGTTCTAATTCTACAAAGCTCCTTTGCCGACATCACTCAATCGACTGAATCCCAATCCAATCAACTGGATTCATCTCCCAATCAACTGGGGAAACCCATCCAGTTGACTGGACCGCTGGGAAACGCCAGAATAGGTTTTTCAACTCTAGAACCAACCAAACAAACCTTAACAAAATCCGAGAAAGCGTAAAACACATCTACACATGTTGTTCTACAACAATGAAGCATATACCATTCATCGAAGATATACATATGACAAAAAGAAATACATGAAACATGTATATATCATATAATGAAATGAAATTAGGTCTCACAACTCTCTTCCGTTAAGAAATTTTGCCTCCAAAATTCACTACAAGGCTACAAGGCAACCAATTCCGGGTATCTAGCACGAACCCCAAACTCAAGCTCCCAAGTCAATCCGCCAACCCCGTGATAAAGCTAAAAAACCTTGACATAAGCAATGGTTCTCCCTCTCAACACTTGCTCCTTCGTGTCCAGAATCTTCACTGGACGCTCCTCATATGTGACATCCTCATCAACCTGCAGCTCAGCCCAATCTAAAACATGTGAAGGGTCGGGCTCATACTTTCGAAGCATGAAAATGTGTAACACGTCATGCACAGACGCTAACTGAGGTGGTAAACCAGACGATATGCTACCTCTCCAATCCTATCCAGGATCTCAAATGGTCTAATGAAACGTGGCGATAACTTCCCGCTACGACCAAACCTCATCAAGCCTCTACGCGGCGAGACCTTCAAAAAGACGTGGTCCCCTACTGTAAACTCTAAAGGTCTCTTCCTCCGATCATCATAACTCTTCTGGTGACTCTGAGCTGTCACTAGGCATTAGAGAATCACGACAATCTTCTCTGTCGACTCGCGCACCAAATCGGGTCCCAAAACCATGGTTTCTCCCACATCTGTCCAATATATCGGTGACCTACACGGTCTACCACACAAAGCCTCATACGATGTCATCCCATTACTGGACTAATAACTGTTGTTGTAAGAAAACTCTGTTAATGGTAGATGTTCTTCCTATGAACCCCAAAAATTAAATACATAAGCTCTCAACATGTTCTCTAAAATCTATATCGTCCTCTCAGATTGACCGTCTGTCTGTGGGTGAAAAGTTGTACTAAACGTCAAGCTCGTCCCCAAAGCCACCTGAAGACTCTGCCAAAAAGCGAGATGTAAAACGTGGGTCTCGATCGGAAATAATAGTCACAGGTACTTCGTGTAGCCGGACTATCTCATAGACATACAACCTACCCAATCTGTCCCCTGGATCCTTCACATAAATGGGAAGAAAGTGTGCAGGCTTCGTCAACCTATCGACCACAACCTAAACAGCACATGTCCCATCGGCGATCGAGGAAGTTCTGATACAAAATTCATCGGGACGTTCTCCCACTTCCATTTTGATATCGGTAATGGCTATAATAACCCTGTTGGCCTCTGATGTTTCGCCTTTACCTGCTGACAAGTAAGGCACCAGGAAACGAACCGAATCACATCCCTCTTCATTCCCGTCCACTAAAACTGACATCATGATCATTTTCGTGCCTCTTGGATGCACTACAAGATGTGAATGATGAAAATCATGTAGCGCTTCAGCACAGCATGATTTTAATACAAATAATATCCCTGTCAACCTCAAACTCTGATCTAGGCTCACAACCCATCCCGTAGAGTCCTTCCCACTAGCAATGCAATCCTTTATCATTTGAGCCTCTTGATCTGTCTGCTGAGCCTCTAGCACACGTGCAACCAATGTAGGCTGTGAGGCTACTGAAAATAAGATCGCGCCCCTCCTTGTCTTCCTGAGACGTAGGTCAAACTCACCAATCTCTCCAAGCATGTCCCACTCGGGTATAGCCACAAAAGCTAATGAACCATGAGATCTCCTACTGAGAGCGTCAGCCACAACATTAGCTTTCCCTGGATGATATTGCAAGTTAAAGTCATAGACTTCCAACAACTCCATCCATCGTCGTTGGCGCAGGTTCAAGTCTTTCTGTGAAAATAAGTATTTTAAGCTCTTGTGATCGGAGAAAATCTCAAAGTGCTCACCATAAACATAGTGACGCCATGTCTTCAAGGCAAAAGCCACGGCTGTTAACTCCAGATCGTGCATCGGATAGTTCTTCTCGTGGGTCTTCAACTGCCGAGATCCATAAGCCACAATCTTACCTCCCTACATCAGAACACAGCCTAGACTGTCATGTGATGCATTGCAGTACACGGTATACCCCAAGCCTCGCTCTGGAATAATCAACACTGGTGCGCTAGTTAACCTCGTCTTTAACTCCTGGAATGCTGACTCACAGGATTCGATCCAGACAAATATGACTCCCTTCTGCGTAAGACGTGTCATCGGTGCTACAATTCTAGAAAAATCCTTCACGAATCGCCGGTAGTAACCTACCATACCCAAAAAACTATAAATCTCGAAGACATTCCTCGATCGTTTCCAACCCATCACTGCATCGGTCTTTGTGGAATCCACTGCTACTCCATCTGTCGACACCACATGCCCAAGAAATCTCACCTCGGACATCCAAAACTCACACTTCTCAAACTTCGCATATAAGCGATGCTCTCTCAGAAGCTGTAGAACGATATAGAGATGCTCCTCGTACATCTCCTTCATGGGTGAATAAATCAGGATATCATCCACGAACACAACCACGAAGTTATCCAGAAACGGGTGAAAGACATAGTTCATCAAACCCGTAAACGTCGCAGGAGCATTCGTCAAGCCGAATGGCATAACCAGAAACTCATAGTGACCATAACGAGTTTGAAAGGCGGTCTTCGCTATGTCTTCGTCCCTAATCCTCAGCTGATGGTACCCCGACCTCAAATCAATCTTCGATAAGTAACTCGACCCCTCCAGCTGATCAAATAAGTCATCAATCCTAGGCATAAGATACTTGTTCTTCATCGCTACTTGATTCAGCTTCCTATAGTCTATGCACAGTCTCAAGGACCCATCCTTCTTCTTCACAAAAAGAGCTAGAGCTCCCCACGGTGACGTACTGAGGCGTACAATCCCTTTGTCAAGCAACTCTTGAAGCTGTATCTTAAGTTCTCGTAACTCAACTGGTGCAAAATGATAAGATAGCATAGAAATGGGAGCAACTCCAGGATCCAAATCAATAGAGAACTCCACCTCACGGTTCGGTGGCAACTCAAACAGATCGTTAGGAAAGACATCTGAATAGTCGCAAACCACATGGGGTAACTCCCCTCGAACCCCAACCATCTCATCCAACATGAGATCAGAAAAGAGAAATCCTAGATTCCCTCGCTTCCTAGCAACATTGGGCGTAGACACCAAACTCTCATCCCGGTCACCACAAAACAAAAATAGTCACCCTCAGGCGTACAGATTGATACCCTCCATCGATCGCAATTGATAAAGGCATGGTAGGTAGTCAGTCAGTCCATCCGTAGGATGACATCAAACGTTATCTTGTTTAGATTGATAAAGTCAAACCTTAAACAACGACCGACGACTCCCAACTCGTAGGATCTACAAACTCGACTCAACACCACATTCCCGCTGATTGGGGTCTCTATGCTCAAAGTACTACCCAATGAGTCTATCTCCAGCCCCAATGCAGATGCAAAAGCGGAGAAAATAAATGAATGTGATACTCCCGTGTCAATAAGAACACTGGCCCATGAGCTATATACTAGGAGAGTGCCTCTAATCATGGATGGAGTAGCTATAGCATCGGGCACAATTGGTGCTTTGGAAGCACTGGGATCAGTAAGAACATAAGCTTTGCCCTGTGGTGCTCTGGCCTGCCCACTATAACCCTGAGCTGTCGACTGCCTCACGGACTGTGCTGAGGCACCTCCTTCTACAAATTTAGATGTCTGAGCCCTAGGTTGCTACGAAGTTTGTCGTCTCTGTGTCGATGGAACAACTGACACTCTCGTCGGACTGTGATCACTCCCTCCTCGGGGATAGTTTCTAAGAACATGCCTAGGTTGACCACACTCATAACATACGGGTGGCTCTCTCCCCTACGATTGTGACTGGATAGGTGCCAAACTCTGAACCTATCCCCGCAGCGGGCACTCATATGAACGATGCCCTAACTGCCTGCATCGATAACAAGTGACCTCTTCTGCTTTAGCTTTCCTATAGAGGCTACTGAAGTTGCAAGCGTAGAAAACTACAGCTGATATGATCCCACTGAACGAGAACTCGATCCAGATGATTACTAGCACTTTTTCCTACGCCCCAAGAACTGTGTACCTGCATCACTCTGCTGGCCCCTACTCTCCCTAGCTCTGCGGCTCTTTGCCTTCGAGTTCTCTACTCAGATAACGGCTTCCACCATCTCAATGTAAACACACAAACCTAGCGCTACAATTCTATCCTTAATAGCAGGTCGAAGGCCCCTTTCAAACCTTTTGGTGCGCAACTCCTCTGTTTACACCATCTTAAAGGCAAACCGTGACAGATTTGCGAACTTGGCCTTATACTGGACCACGGTAAGGTTCCCCTGAACAAGGGAGAGGAACTCCTCTCGGTATGTATCTCTCGAAGAACTCGGGAAGTACTTCTCCAGAAAGACTCTAGTAAAAGCGGTCCACGTATCATCTACCGTGATTTTGGCAAACTTCCACCACTCTCTTGCATCCTCCCAAAGCTGGAACGCCGCCAACTTAACCCGTAAGACATCCTCCTCAAACTCTAGAGTATCTAAGATCGTCGTGGTTACTTCTAACCACTCAGTAGCAACCTTGGGGTCTGGTTCCCCAAAAAAGGTTGCAGGATCTAACTGCCGGAAGTCCCTCATTACCACAGAAGCCTTTGGCTCTGGAGCCCTCACTCCAACCCTAGTCGCCTTAGCTATTGCTCTCATAGTAGCAAGCATCTCCTATACAATGTCAACACCGCCCACCTATTCTTGCGGGGCATAAATGTCCTCCTCTTCTAGAACCTGGACATACACACGACCTTAGCCACGGCCTCGGCCACGGCCCCATCCCCGTCCTCCCTGCATGGACATAGTTCTATACAAAGATAATATAACAGGATAAGCTTTTCTATAGCATGCTGTCACTAATATAAAAACATAACACACATAAACATGCTAACACATAGTCATTTAAGATTACATAAGCATGTCTCACATACCGAGGAGAACCAACAAGATAAACGCGTCAATTTGGATAACCTATTCAGATTCCTTGCTAGAAAACACGTCGGCCAAACACGTTTCTAACTCGGCTTCCAAATTTGTTAATCCAAACGCGCTAAGGAAAGACTAATCATTCTTGAGGTCCCACCTCCATACTCATGTAAACACAACCTATCATGCTCAACAAGATATTAGCATGTCATAAAAACACTTAAACATATGCAAGCAAGCATATACAGGCATCCTCACCAAGTGATGCACCCACTTTGCCATGGCTCTTAGGTATTCGAGCCCAGAGCTCTGATACCAAGTTGTCATGCCCCAAAATTTGGGGTCACGTGAAAAACCCACCAAACCACCATTTTGTAAAAAGATAAGATTTTTACTAATAAACCATGCAACCAAAATTAAACCTATTTAAAAGAGTACCCAAGGTTCATCTCTCTGATAATATACATGCATAATATAACACACCTCACGGCTTACAAACATGTCTTTAAGAACAGGCAACATATATAGACATACATGTTTTTATAACAAAAAAAAAACTATATAATAGTCTTCTGCCACCACGGCTATATCATCTCCTCATGATCATCAATCTCAACACCTGAAAAAGGTTTTAACAAATCCCACTACGTGAGCCGAAACCCAATAGAAATAGACTGTGATGCAGTAAAGAAGGATATGCAATCACATAGTATAAAGTTTACTAAAAAGGTTTTCACTACAAAAAATCCCAAGTTTGTCAATGCGTACACACGCACGTACACACACATATTACTATAACATCCATATCATTCTACCAACTCATGGTTTTAAAACATAGGCATCAATGCCGAATGGGCATATAGACCCCGTCACATTACCACCACCTGGCCATCACGAGGCCTGTGAAGTAACTGAACGCCCTATACTTTTGACACGACCTGTGTCCTTTCTCGATTCACTAGCCAGCAGGTAGAGAAACCCATTCTGCGCAGTTTTGATCTTTCACCGACGAGCTCGATCCGTAGATCTCAACACTATCCTTTTTTATTATCACATCAAAATCTAAATACACACGCGTGAGTCCAACCCAACCAGGTTTCTTTCACCAAACCCATAACACCGCGAGTCCAACCCAAAAGATTCCTCTCGCCAAACCCATAACTCTTCACCATATGTAAAAAACTAAGAAAAAAGTAAAACATGCTTTTTACCCACATAAACATGGTTTAAAACGTACAATATGATATGTAAGCATTTTTAACTAGTAGAAAAGCGTAAAATTACACGTAGCACCCTTTAATGACAACATAGTCTAGGATCTTATCTCAGTTAGTCAAAACTCGAAACCTCAAAATATGAACCTCGTCAAAAAGAGAATCTGACCGGATGAAAACGAAGCTAGCAGCGTGAATAGCAAGGATCCACAAGCTGATCATCAAAAACTAGGCCCGGCCACAGCAAAAATGTAGGGAAAAGGCAAAGAGTTTGAGAAAAAAAAAGAGTTCTGGAACCAAAATAGGCACTGGAATATATATAGGCTCAGCTAAAAAGTGCATTCTGTCGACTGAATGGGCAAATTCACTCGACTGAAGGAGTTTTAGATCTACAAAACTCCTCTATCGACGTCACTCAGTCGACTGAATCACAATCCAGTCGATTGGATTCATCTTCCAGTCGATTGGGGAAACCTGTCCAGTTGACTAGACCGTTGGGAAATGCAGGAACAGGTTTTTCAACTCTAGGACCAACCAAACAAACCTTAACAAAACCCGAGAAAGCGTAAATCACATCAACACATTCTGTTCTACAATAATGAAGCATAAATCATTCATCGAGGATATACATATGACAAAAAAAACACGTGAAACATGTATATATCATATAATGAAATGAAACCGGGTCTCACACCTCAAATTGAGTTCACATTGATTCCACCATGATTCAAACATCATTAAAACAAAAAATCAATCATCAAACATTCATGCAATCAAACATACATACATGAGTGACCGTAAAGCTGGGATAGAACGCTGCAAAACAAAGGTTAGTATAGTTCAAGTCTACCCGATCTCCATATGCATAAATCTATTTCAGGTAAAGCTATCACGATCTTTGTTTTTACAAACGATTATCTAAAAAAAATTAACTAGACAAGCAAACACCAAAACAGGCTCCAGATAAAACTTTTGATGATGAACGATCAAAATAAAATCCTTGCATCCAAAGTTAATTTAGAAGAATATCTTTTTACCGGTCGAATCTTTAATTTTGATTTGAATCCAAGTTGAAACTCTTGTCAGATGTTCTATTGTATTTTCTTATGTGATTTCCAGATATAATGTGAGCTATAATCCTATGAGAACTCGTACCGACAAAACTAGGACAGCTTTAGTCTTAGAACACAAGTTATGAAACTGGTTCAGCCTACTCGAATATTTATAGGGTTACAGCATGGACCTAGAAAGTAATTATGAGTAAGACTTCCAATGAAATACAGACATGTATTAGCGATTTTTGCAATTAAGCAAACCTCATAGCGGTATCTGCAATTTTCATAAAATACTGAATTACAGTTCACACCACTAAATAACTATAATTGCACTCTGACCCACAACCTCAAGAACATATAGCATTGAGCTCCTGTTATTAAATGCTTACCATTTCTCCCCACGTTAAGATTCTCGATACCTACTAATTAAATTTAATTACTGACAATGTAATTTAATCGGTATCTTGATATTCCTTAAACCCTTTGGCTTACCTTATTTGACCACCAGAAAATCAAATCCACCTGTAGGGTTTGGCCCGATCAAAACTTATAAGCTTTCTTAAGTAGGTATCGTCAATCCCGATCTTTCAGAACGTGAATTTTGTCGATAATTAATATTCGCAATATAAATAATACCTCCATCCAACTCACTAGGAATATAGACCGATATAAGATCGCACCCTCTAATGATTCAAAACAACGAATATTAAATATACGTAAATCAATAATTATTTCAGGATTAAGAAGATAAGAACTATTTATAATAATCTTAGGGTGTGAATTAATTTATGTAGTCAGTATAAAATTAATTACCCCAAATGTCCCGTTCAATACACACAAAGTGTACTAGCACATAGAGTTAGAACAATAGGCGACGCTATTATCTGTTTTTCGTAACCAAGACAGTCCTACTAAAACTCTATGCTACAGTCATACCGATAGTATGTCCATTTCTATTTAAACTGTGCACATAAAACTTATATTCTGCGAGAACCTAAAATTTGATCTTCTGTGTGTAAGAAGTACTCTACACACCAGATTAAATACTATACAGAATATCGAGCATCCGTGTACAACCTTGAAAAAATGATATGCATACATTACTCACAAAGATTCTCATAAAATGAAAAATTAATTTTATTAAAATAAAATTAAATATTAAAAACATAATTTTTAGTATACTAACCCCAACAATCTCCCACTTATACTCAAAATCATGCTACCTTACATCTGACTCCTATGCCCTCTACATGGCTATCAAAAGTCTTAGTCAGTAAGCTGTTTGTAAAGGGTCTGCAAAGTGGTCTCCTAATGTAAGCTCTATGTCTGACTAAAAATATGAGTATATATACCCCGAAGGTAATAGACTGTCTGCCTAGTAAATCAACATATAATCCATAATCCTTTTCAGGTACTTGATTATATTCTTTACCACAGTCCAATGCTCCTGTCCTGGGTTAGACTGCTATTTGCTAACTATGTCAACGGCAAAGCAGATGTCAGGTCTAATACAAAGAATAGCATACATAAGACTTCCTACTACCGAAGCATAAGGAACTATTTTCATCTTCTCTATCTCATCAGGTGTCTTAGGACACTGATCCTTAGATAGAGTGATTCCATGCCTAAAAAGGAGAAACCCTTTCTTTGAATCCTGCATGCTAAAACGAGCAAGGATATCATCGATATACTATGCTTATGATAAGCCTGTCATCTTTTGTTTTTGATCTCGCACAAGCTTGGTCTCAAGGATGTGACTAGCTTCTCCCAAGTCTTTTATATCGAACTGCCCAAATAATCGTACTTTAACCATAGATAATGCCCCCATATCATTTTCGATAAGTAAGATATCGTCTACATAAAGTACTAGGAAGATCACTACGCTTCCGTCACGTTTCTTATACACACAAGACTCATATGGACTTTTTTCAAAGTCATAAGACTTAATGGCTTGATCAAATCGAGTGTTCCAAGACCTCGATACCTACGTAAGTTCATAAATAGATCTTTTATGGTTACACAACATGTGTTCCTGGCCCTTTGTAATGACTCCGTCTGGTTGTATCATATAAATACACTCGTCAAGACTTCCGTTAAGAAAAGCTATCTTGACGTCCATTTGCCAGATTTCGTAATCGAAATGAGCGATAATGGATAAGAGATCCAGATAGACTTAAGAATGGCTACCAGCAAAAATATTTTCTCATAATCAATCTTTTCTTTCTACGTGAACCCTTTAGCAACAAACCTAGCTTTGAAGGTTTCAATCTTCCCATCTACCCCTCTTTTTCTCTTGTAAATCTACTTGCATCCAATGGGTTTTATCCCTTCAGGTGGTTCTACAAGTTTTTAAAACCTGATTGAAATACATAGATTCTATCTCTGAATTCATAACCCTTAGCCAAAGATTTACATCTTTGTCTTGAAGAGCTTCAATGTAGTTATAATGCTCGGTATCTAGTTCTACTGGGATTCTGTCAAAAGACTCTCCCAAGAACATATACTGGTCAGGTTGACGAACGCCCTCCCACTACGACGAGCCACTACCTGTGTCTATGTATTAGCAGTAACACGCTGTGCAAAATTAGAACTCTGTGCATTAGCACCTTGTTCTTGGTTTGCATCTGTCCCGATAATCCTCCCACTACGACAAGGTAATGGGATATCAACGACTTGTTCTTCCATTCTACTAGTATTTCCTCCTAGTTTTTCCAGAACAACATTGCTTTTAGGCTTGTGATCCATAATATAATCTTCTTCTAAGAATCGGGTATTGGTGCTAATAATGACCTTATGATCCTTATAACTATAAAATAGACCACCCTTCGTTCCTTTGGGATACCCTACAAAGAAACAGACTTCTGTCCTCAGTTCTAACTTACCCGTGTTCTATTTCTGCACATGTACTGGATACCCCCAAATTCGAATATGTTTCAAACTAGGTTTACACCCGATCCACAATTCTGTGGAAGTAGAAGGTACTAATTTAGAAGGTACCAAGTTCAGAAGGTAAGCCGTTGTGTCTAAAGCGAGTCCCCAAAATGAATCGGGTAAACCTGAATAACTCATCATCGACCTTACCATTTCTATAAGAGTCATATTCCTTCTTTCTGCTACACCATTCTGCTGCGGTGTGCCAGGTGCAGTCAATTGAGATGTAATTCCCTCTGATGGTAAATAGACCTTAAACTTTCTAAAGAGGTATTTTTCACCACGGTCGGATCGTAGTGATTTGATACTTTTACCCAGACGCTTCTCCACCTCCATCTTAAATTCTTTGAATTTCTTAAAGCATTCAGACTTACAGTGTATCAGGTAAATATATCCATACCTTGAGTAGCCATTAATGAAACTGATAAAGTACTCAAAACCACCTCTAGCTCGGATTTTCATAGGATCACACACATCAGAATGAACCACCTCCAACGGTTCTTTAGCTCTATAGCCTTTGGCCTAAAAAGGCCTCTTGGTCATTTTACCTTCTAAGAAAGATTCACAGATTAAAAGTGCCTCCACTTTCAATGAACTCAAAAGTCCATCTGCTACCAGTCTATTTATCCTTTTTAGATTAATATGACCAAAGCGTAAGTGCTAAAGAAACATTTGGTTCAATAAAGAAGAAAACTTTCTCTTATATGGTAAATTAGATGTGTTATTCATTTTAGTCAGTTGTAATGTAGGAGAGATTAGAGTAATAATATAAATATTATCCATCAATGTACCAGAATAGATAACCAGTTTATTGTCCTTAATAATCACAGAGTTATTAAAATAAACCAAACATCTGTCTTTAGCCAATCCAAAAATAGAAACTAAGTTCCTTCTAATGGCCGGTACATAAAGACAATCTCTCAGTATTAAAATCTAATCTCTACTAAAATTGAGAGTGACATCTCCTACTGCAACTGCTATTACCTTTGTATTATTGCCCATATGCAGGTAAATCTCCCCATCACTAAGTTGTCAGGTTTTCTGGAACCCCTGCAATGAATTGCAGACATGATTAGTGGCTCCCATATCTACACACCAGGTATCGGTAGATAACACCGCTAAATATGTCTCCACAACTAGTGAACAGAAATTACCCTATTTGTTTTGCCTTATGAGAAATACTGGACATAACTTTTTTCCAGTGCCGGGTTTAGTTGCATTGAAAATATCTGTCTTTCGACTTTTTCATACCAACTCATGACCCACTAACTACCCTGGAAATCATATCTCCCTGTTTTTGAACTTTTTTCTTCTTCATGCCTTACAGCCCAGAGAGAACCTTTTTTAGAAACAATCGCATTTCGTGATATTGAAAAAATACCATTTGTAATTAAAGCCATATCCAAGTTACATTTCAGTCAATATAATTCAGTCATGTTAGTTTATTTTCTTTGAGTATTAAAGCGAGCGAGTTGAAAATCGTTTTAATCTTGAGAATCACATAATTAAAAAAAACGTTAATTATGATCAACTAAACTTTGAATTTATTTTAATTTAATTTTTTCTACCATTTTAAAATTAATTCGCTAGCAGTCTGGTAACCTTATAATAGCATGCCTCGATGGAAAGACGTTTAATATCTTTCATAAGACTAGACAGGCCAATTCTTTTTAATTTTACTATCTAGGAAACTGACCCTACCCCCTACCAAGTAAAATTAAATAGCTGGCATAACTTCGATCCAGTATATAATAGCAGTGACTCAGATGGAGAGGATACTATTATATACAGCTAAGTGTTAACCATCGCTTAATCCCAAATTAATCGCATTGCAAAGAACCCTTCAGATAAAGAAGCGATCTACACTAACAATTATAAAAAATTATCCATAAAGGAGGTTTGTACTAGAGATACCGCAATTAATCTGTTGGTTGGAGAGGAAGGCCTTACTGCAGACACGCAGAGTTAAATTATATCGCCTACAAACTGGTGATGAAGATCGTGAGATTTATCTATAAATAACTTTTTTCTCTCCCACTTAGATTTTAAAATATTTTTTTAGGGTTATAAAAATTTATTTAATTAAAATAAATTTATTAATTTTAAAAATCACACCATCTAAAAGAATCAAATATCTTCCCGTGTGCACGATTCCAAAAATTCTAGTTTATCAAACTATTTTTTCGTATTTAAATACGTAACAAATAAAATTTAATAAATGCACAGTTTTTTTGTTTAACTTTTCAGCTAAGGTAGTGATTAAAACCATTTATTTATTTTATTTTCTGTTCTATATTTTTTTAAAAATAATAATTTATTTCGATTAAATATTTTTTCATTTAATTAATTTAAAAATTAGAATTAATTCTTACGTTTTTTCAAAATTTTTGATTTTATAAAAAAAATTATTTTAAACGTGATATTTTGTAAAAAATAAAATATCTAAAATTTTTCTATTAAATTAAAATTAATTAATTAAAAAACATAATTTTATTTACCATTACAAAATATTTTAATTAAAATCGAATTTTTGAATTAATTAAATTAACAGGATAAATAAAACAGATATGCAGTCATCCACACAATATATATATATATATATATATATATATAAACACGATATGCATATATCCTGATTTTATTATCAAAGTGAAAAACTGAGGTATTTTAGTCTCCTAAAGAGGATAAATTGTAATATTCTTCATTTTTCTTTGATTCCTGTGTCCTGATTGCATCAGGTTTTTCTAATAATATCTAATATATCAATATATATCATATCAGTCTCATATATATCAGAATATACATCAAAATCAGCCCCAGGAGAGAGAAAGTCACTGGCAACCACCAGCCACTTCAGCACCACCTTGCCGCCACTTTCAGGCTGCTCCTGCTGCCTCATCTGAGCTCTGTTTTTCAACAAGTTTTATACCGTTGGAAAGCTCTCAAAATATGGATTTTTCTTTGTCAAAAGGTCCGCTTGGAACCAATACAAAAAACGGTCAAAAAAAGGCCCAAACCTCAAAAAATGCTGCTGCTCGCAACAGCACTGCGCCGCCAACTGTTCGACGCTTTTTCGACCTCTTCCAGAACTCGATTTTTGACGTATTTTATATCAAAAGAAAACTCTCAAAAAGTACTATTTTTTATGTGAAAAAATCTTATCAAAAGCAGCTCAGAAAACTATTGAAAAAATTGCTCAAAGCTGCTACCGCCGCACTCCAGCGCCACCGCCTTTAACCGCCAACTTACCGAGGCCGTTCTGGCCTCATCCGAACTCCATTTTCAACGTTCTTTATACCGTTGAAAAGCTCTCGAAAAGTAAAATCTTTCTATCCAAAAAACTTCTTGAAAACTGATGAAAAATTACCAGGAAGCTACCGCCGCCGAGCGCCGTCAGCGGCAGCCTATTTGCCGCCTGTTTGGGTTGTGATTTTGGTTCAGTTTTTTCTGGATTTTGAGAGTATTTTGAGATATGTTTTGCTGAAATTTTATGTTTAAAATACTTTCCAAAAATAGTCTCAAAAATGGTATGAAAAATCATAAAAACTATCACCGAATCGCCGTCGGCAAAGTTGTTGGAACCGGGCTGTTTTGGTGATTTTTTCTTACTATTTTTTACTTGTTTTTATGCTAGTTTTTATTCATAAATACTGTAGAAAAACTCACCATTTAAAACCATGAAAAACTTACTGCGATCTGTGGCCCGTAAAAATCTGAACCACCATCGGTGCCGCCTTCGTTCTTGGATATGTTTAACCTATTCTTAAATAATCTAAACAGATATTTAAAAATATAAAACTTGCTATTACAACGATCCTATGTCCCGAAGACACACATTCAATCTATCACGGTCAACCCCTGTAATTAAAAAAATAATCATCATTCACACTATTTAATCAAACATGAATTAATGATGATCGTAAAATCAGGAATTAAAAAGCCTGCAAAACAAAGTTAAAAACAGTTCTAAAACTACCTGACCCCGATAATCTAAAGCAAAAAATAAAACGGCTCTGATACCAATTGTTGGAGAAAAAATAGCCATGATCTTTGTTTTTGCAAACAATTATCTAAAAAAAATAACTTAACGGGCAAACGCCAAAACGGATTCCAAATAAAACTTTTGATGATGAACGATCAAGATAAAACCTGTGCATTCGAAATTAATTTAGAAGAATACATTTTTACCGGTCGAATCTTCAACTACGATTTTAATATGAGTTGAACCTCCTATCAGATCTTCTACTATATTCTCTTATGCGATTCTTGGATATAGTGTGGGCTATAATCCTCTGAGAACTCGTACCGACAGAACCAGGACAGCTTTAGTCTTAGAAGAAAAGTTATAAAACTGGTATAGCCTACCCGTATATTTATAGGACTACAACAGGGACCTGAGGAGTAATTATGAGTAAGACTTCTAGTGGACCACAGACACGTATTAGCGGTTTCTCCAATTAAGCAAACCTAATAGCAGTATCTGCATTTATGAAAAACTAACACCGGTTTCTGTAATTTTCATAAAATATTGAATTACAGTTCACATCACTAAAGAAATATAATTGCACTCTGACCCAAAATCTCAATACCATATAGCATTGAGCTCATGTTATTAAATGCTTACCATTTCTCCCTACATTAAGATTCTCAATACCCGCCAATTAAATTTAATTACTAGCAATTTAATTTAATCGGTATCTTGATATTTCTTAAACCCTTTCACTTAACTTATTTGACCGCTACATAATCAAATCCACCTACAGGGTTTCGCCCGGTTAAAACTTATAAGCTTCCTTAAGGGGTATCGTCAATCCCGATCTTTCGGGACGTAGATTCCGTCAATAATTAATATTCGCCATATAAATAATACCGCCGGAACTCACTAGAAATATAGACCCATATAAGATCGCACTCTCTAATGAATCAAAACAACGACTATTAAATATACACAAATCAATAATTATTTCAGGATTAAGAGGATAAATACTATTCATAATAATTTTAAAATATGAATTAATTTATATAGTCAGTATAAAATTACTTATTCAAAATGTCCCGTTCAATACACACAAAACGTACTGGCATAGAGAGTTGGAACAATAGACGACGCTATTATCTGTTTTCCGTAACTAATATAGGCCTACTAAAACTATGTGCTGCAGTCGTACAAATGGTATGTTTATTTTCATCTAAACTGTGAATATAAAACTTATATTATGTAAGAATCTAAAATCTGATCTTCTGTGTGTAAGTCGTACTTTACACACCAGATTAAATATTATACAGAATATCGGACATTCATGTATAACATTGAAGAAATGATACACATACATTGCTTATAAAGATTCTCATAAAATAAAAAATTAATTTTATTAAAATTAAATTAAATACTAAAAATATGATTTTCAGTATACCAACCTTAACAAAATCAACATTTATGGACAACATAAAGTTGGTTCAATCCGATTCAATCCATATACACCATCAAATACTACTCTTATTCCACTTGAAGGAACTGAAATCCAAGGATACAATTATAGTGCATACGAATTGAATCAAACACAACGTGAAATAAAGAATAGATAACCAAAAAACTGATCTGCGTTGAACCATCTAGACGGACGGGAAAATCGTTTGGACAAAACCTTTACAAAAAAATTTGAGTTTTTCTCAAACACTGAAAACTGAAGCTCGTACTTCCACAAGGCGGAATAAGGATTATACCTACGTGATCCCTCTAATTTAATCACATTTCAGCATTTGACAGATTGAAGCTTCAAGATCAACACGGTGAATCGGCAATCTTGTCTCTGCCTAGATCTTCAGTTGTATTCCCAGGTGCCAAAACTCAAACTAAGTGTGGGCTTAGATACTTTAAGTTCCAAAGCCTTATCTAGCTGCATCTTTTTTCTCTGGTTCTCATAATCTTTGGAAAACCCTAAGAGGCTTAATGATATGAATCACACGTGTATAGCGGCCATGATTATAACTGTTGGAGGCAAGACTATCAAGATCTTTGTTTTTACAAACGATTAACGAAAAAAATTAACTGGACGGGCAATCGCCAAAACGGGCTCCAGACAAAATTTTTGATGATGAACGATCAAAATAAAATCCATGCATCCAAAGTTAATTTAGAAGAATACCTTTTTACCAGTCGAATCTTCAACTACGATTTGAATCCGAGTTGAAGCTCCTGCCAGATCTTCTACTGTATTCCCTTATGTGATTTTCAGATATAGTGTAGGCTATAATCATCTCAGAACTTTTACCGGCAGAACCAGAACAGCTTTCGTCTTAGAAGACAAATTATGAAACTAGATTAGCTACCGGCATATATATATGGCTATAGTAGGGACCTGGGGAGTAATTATGAGTAAAACTTTCAGTGGAACATAGACACGTATCACCGATTTTTGTAATTAAACAAACCTCATAGCAGTATCTGCAATTATAGAAAATCAACAGCAATTTTTATAATTTCCATAAAACACTGAATTACAGTTCATACGACTAAATAACTATAATTGCACTCTATCCTATAATCTCAAGACCATATAGCATTGAGCTCTTGTTATTAAATGTTTACTATTTCTCCCTACGTTAATATTTTCGATACTCGCTAATTAAATTTAATTACTAACAATTTAATTTAATCAGCATCTTGATATTCTTTAAGCCCTTCCGCTTAACTTATTTGACCGCCAGATAATTAAATCCACTTGTAGGGTTTTGCCTGGTCAAAACTTACAAGCTTCCTTAAGGGGGTATCGTCAATCCTGATCTTTCAGGACGTGAATTTCGTCAATAACTAATATTCGCCATATAAATAATACCGCTATCTAACTCACCGAGAATATAGACCCATATAAGATCGCACCCTCTAATGAATCAAAA
>JAUMHN010030088.1:0-29248 GCA_032360265.1 Heliamphora ciliata | reverse complement strand
GTTCTTGCAGATCCCAGTTCATCCAGAGCACCGGTCATGCCCGATGCTGCTGCTACCACCTCCATGATTAGAGGTACTTTTCTAGTGTATAGATCATGGGCCAGTGTCCTTATCGACATGGGAGCATCACACTCGTTTATATCATCTGCTTTTGCATCTGCTTTGGGGTTGGAAATGGATTAGTTGGGTAGTACTTTGAGTGTGGAGTCCCTAGTTAGTGGGAGTGTGACGTTGAGTCTTATTTATAAATCCTGCATGTTGGAGGTCGCCGGTCGTTATTTAGAGTTCGACCTTATCATTCTAGACATAACCACGTTTGATGTCATCCAAGGGATGGATTGGCTGACCGCCTATCGTGCCTTCATCGATTGCGATTGACGGAGGGTAATGATTTGTACGCCGGTGGGAGATTGTTTCTGCTTTGTGGGAGATCGGGATGAGGGTTTAATGATTATGTCAGGCACTGTACGGAACTAGGGCAACCTGGGTTTCCACTTTTCAGCCCTCATGTTGGACGAGGAGCTCAAGGTTCGAGGAGAGTTACCTCCGGTGGTTTGCGACTACCCAGATGTCTTCCCTAACGATCTGTTTGAGTTGCCACCGAGCCATGAGGTAGGGTTCTCCATTAATCTAGTTCCCGGAGCTACTCCCATATCTATACCGTCTTACTGTTTTGCACCCGCTGAGTTGCGTGAACTCAAGGTACAGCTACAGGAGTTGTTAGACAAGGGGTTTATACGTCGGAGTACTTCGCCGTGGGGAGATCCTGCTCTTTTTGGAAAGAAGAATGATGGATCTTTGCGTTTGTGTATCGACTACTGAAAGCTGAATCAGGTGACAGTGAAGAATAACTATCCGATGCTGAGGATAGATGATTTTTTTGATCAGCTGAAGGGTTGGAGCTACTTCTCGAAGATTGACTTGAGATTGGGATTAGGGACGACGACATAGCGAAGACCATCTTCCGGACTCGCTATAGTCACTATGAGTTTCTGGTCATGCCGTTTGGTCTGACGAACGCGCCAGCTACGTTCATGAGTTTGATGAATCGGATTTTCCATCAATAACTGGATAGTTTTGTGGTGGTATTTATGGATGATATTCTAATCTACTCGCTCACTAGGGAGGCACACAAGGATCACATGCGGATCGTGCTACAGACTTTGAGAGAGCAACACTTGTACGCGAAGTTCGACAAGTGTGAGTTCTAGATGTCTGAGGTGAGATTTCTTGGACACGTCGTGTCATCAGGCGGGGTATCAGTGGATTCGTTCAAGACAAACTCTGTGATTCGTTGGGAGCTACCCAAAAGCGTCTTTGAGATTCGCAGTTTTCTAGGTTTAGCAGGTTACTATCGGCGGTTCGTGAAGGATTTTGCGAGGCTTGTTGCACCGATGACGCGTCTGATGCGAAAGGGCATTGTGTTTGTTTGGACTGAGTCCTATGAGTCGGCATTCTAGGAGCTAAAGACAAGGTTGACTAGCTCTCTAGTGTTGATCATTCCAGAGTGAGGCTTAGGGTATACTGTATACTGTGACACATCACATGACGGTTTATGTTATGTTCTGATACAGGAAGGAAAGGTTGTAGCCTATGGTTCTCGACTGCTGAAGACGCACGAGAAGAACTACCGGACACACGATCTGGAATTGGCAGTCGTGGTCTTTGCCATGAAGACATGGCGTCACTATCTTTATGGTGAGCATTTCGAGGTTTTCTCCGATCATAAGAGCATAAAAAAACTTGTTTTGACAGAAAGACCTGAACTTGCGCCAACGACGGTGGATGGAGTTATTGGAGGATTATGACTTTGACTTGCAGTACCATCCAGGGAAGGCCAATGTTGTGGTAGACGCTCTCAATAAGAGATCTCACGGGTCGTTAGCTTCTGTGGCTATGCGTGAGTGGGACATGCTTGGAGCGATCGGGGAGTTTGATCTGTGTCTTGGAGAGACAGTGACGGGTGCCACTTTATTTTCAGTAGTCACTTGACCAGCGTGGGTAGCACGTGTGCTAGAGCTCCAGCAGACGGACTAGGAGGCTCAGATGATTCGAGATCGCGTTTCTAGTGGAGACGATACAACAGGATGGGTTGTGGGTTCAGATCAGAGTCTGAGGTTGGCTGGGAGGTTGTTTGTGCCAGATTCATGCCGAGCTGATCTACTATGTGAGTGTCATCATTCTCGCCTTGTAGTGCATCCTGAAGGCACGAAGATGTACCATGACCTACGTCGTCAGTTCTATTGGATGAAAATAAAGAGAGACGTGATCCAGTTTGTCTCTCGGTGCCTTACCTGTCAGATGGTGAAGGCAGAACACTAGAGACCGGCAGGCTTGTTGCAACCATTACCGATATCAGAGTGGAAGTGGGAGAACGTCACGATGGACTTCGTGTCAGGACTTCCTCGGTTACCTAGGGGACACGACGCTGTATGGGTTCTGGTTGATAGGTTGACGAAGTCTGTAAAATTTCTCCCCATCCGCGTGAAGGATTCAGTGGAGTGACTGAGTCAGTTGTATGTCAGAGAGTCAGGTTGCATGGAGTGCAAGTGTCTATAGTTTCTGACCGAGACCCGTGCTTCACATCACGCTTTTGGCAGAGTCTTTAGAAGGCTTTGGGGACGAACTTGATGTTTAGTACTGCAATTCACCCCTAGGCGGATGGTCAGTCTGAGAGGACTATACAGATTCTAGAGGATATGATGAGGGCTTGTGTCCTTAATTTTGGAGGTTCTTGGGAGGATTATCTACCGTTGGAAGAGTTTGCATACAACAACAGCTATCACTCCAGTATTGGAATGGCACCATATGAGGTTTTATATGGTAGACCGTGTAGATTACCTATGTGTTGGACAGATGCGGGAGAGACCACAATCTTGGGACCCGACATGGTGCGAGACACGAAAGAGAAGATTGCAGTGATACGCTAACGCCTTTTGACGGCATAGAGCCGCCAGAAGATTTATGCAGATCAGAGGAGACGACCTTTGGAGTTTGCTGTGGGGGATCATGTGTTTCTGGAGGTCTCACCACGTAGAGGTTTGATGAGGTTTGATCGTAGCGGGAAATTATCACCGCGTTTCATTGGACCTTTTGAGATCCTTGATAGAGTTGGAGAGGTTGCTTATCGTTTGGCTTTGCCACATCAGTTGGGATTTTTGCATAATGTATTCCACGTTTCTATGCTTCGAAGGTATGAGCCTGATCCTTCTCATGTGTTAGATTAGGCTGAGCTGCGGGTCAATGAGGATGCCATTTATGAGAAGCGTCCAGTGAGGATTCTTGATACAAAGGAGTAGGTGTTACAGGGCAGGACAATTGCTTATATCAAGGTCTTATGGCTTCATCACGGGGTTAAAGAAGCGATATGGGAGCTCGAGTCTGGGATGCATACTAGATATCCGGACCTGTTTACCTCATGACCTTGTTGCGAATTTTGAGGGCAAAATTCCTTAAGGGGGGAGAGTTATGAGACCCGGACTCGTCTCTTTTTGAGCTATTTATATATGTTGATGTGTTTCTTTCCATATATGTATCTCTTGGTGTATGGTTTATATTTTCAGTTGTAGAACAGCATGTTTTGTATAGGTGTTATACATGTTATGGATGCAGGGGGTTTGGCTTGGTTGCATTTTTTTAGTTTCTCTCCCATCGACGACCGCTCGAGTGGAGGAGGAGCGCGCTTGAGCGGGCTGGTGGCAGAGTGTTGGTCCGAGAGGTGACCGCTCGAGCGGTGCTTGGGCGTTCGAGCGGTAGGGCATGGGCGCAAAAATCTATAAAGGCTACAAATATCTTTTTAGAGACTCAAAATATCTATTTCAAGAAAATCTCTTTCTCTCCACCTTTTTTCTACCTTCTCTCTAGCTTTCGGGAGGCCCAAGGCTTACTTTTTTGCGATCGGATAGCAGATCCTTGCTGTCGGTGACATGGGTTTCGTATCCATCTGGATGAATTCTCGCTCCAACGAGGTTGCATGTTAAGGCATCGAGCTTTTAGCTCTTTGAGGTAGGATTCTAGACCCTACTGCTGTTAATGGTGTTGTATGTAATTATATTTTCTTTTACCATGTACAAATGCATTAAATGCTGTTTACATGTTTTAAACCTTGGTTTTGGGTAAAAAAAAATGGGTTTTATGCCTTTTCTTGGTTTATACATGATTCGGATGTGTTGAGATCCGTGGTTTTCAAAAAGAGATTTGAAAACAAGGTGTTTTTATGAAAAACATGTTTGTGGAGGTTTGGAGCTAACCCTTGGGGTTGAGTCTCAGTTTTGTTGGAAATATGTTGTTACATGCTTATAGATCTCCATGTTGATGGATTGGATCCCTTTTATATACATGTGACGTAAAATTATTTTACTGGTTTTCGTAGTTGAACTATGGCTGAGTTTTGAAATGTTTATCCATAGATGTACCATGGCAGTGAGTATTGTTGAGTTGGTCTTCCATTGCTCCTTGGTGTAAGTCCAGAAACGTGCACAGCGTAGGTGCTCTGTACCTTCGAGTTAGTCCCTGTATATTGAGTGTGTGCGAGTGCTTTGTACCCTCGGGCTCAGGTCCCGTAAATTAAGCAGTAGGTGCTCTGTACCTTCAGGCTCAGGTCCCGTAAATTGAGTGATTTGATTGCCTCCGTTAATTGCGTCGTTGTCGTGACTCCGTATAGAACTTGTCATTGCTAAGCCTGTGGATCTAGGGTAATAGACGAGAGTCTATAGTTGTTATCTTTGTCGGTGTGGCAGAGTCGGTACATAGGATTACATTTTATCCCTTTCTCCTCGGTTGTGTGACCCGAGTGGAGAACACTGTGTTTTACAATTTTCCCTTAACTGTGGCATGATGTCTGTTAGGATGATATGCATAGTTTCAAGGATGAAAATGGTGGTTTTCGGATGGAAAACTTGTGGTTTGAGAGAAAAATCTTTTTAGCTTTTGTGGTCAAGCTAGCTCCCACCATATGATTGCATAACCTGCTTTACAGCTTATTGTCTATTTTCTATTGGCCTTCGGCTCACGGTGTGGGATTTTGTTGTAAAAATATTTTCAGGTGACCACGTAGAGTTGACCTAGAGGCTTGTGGTGATGGAGAGCTTGCCGTAGTTTTTCTGTTTTGGACATGTACTTATACATGTGATGCATTTCAGAAGGCTAATTTTGCACGCCTTGAGGTGATATATTTATTCATATATGAGAATGCATGTATTTTAGTTTATAAGAGTTGAACTGTGGGAATTCTTATCCAAATGATGTATATTTTTGAGTTGATGGTTTTCTAACTACAAATCTTATTTCCCAAACGGTGTTTTGGTGGGCTTTCGCGTGACCCTGGTGTTTGGGGCGTGACATACCGTGTAATAGGTGTAGGTGTCTTGGACCTCACTTAGTGTAAACAGCTTTCCTCTGAAGGATCATAGTGAACTATGTTTTGAACTAGACCTTTAGAGTCAGAGATTAGCGCGTCACACATATAGTATCAGCATTTAAGTTTTGATTCGCGGGTTAGTGCTATTAAAGGTCGTCCACTTAATATGCATTGATTATTTTTATTCGTCGAGAGCACCTCGTGTTATCAGGTACATGATGTTCCAAAAGAAACTAATAGTTTACAAATATCATTTTCTTCAATCTATTATTTTTAGACACACACACACACATACATACATACATGCATATATATATATATATATATATATATATGAAAATTGCTAGAATTTAATCACCAATCCCTAAACACAAAAGGAAGCACAACAATGCACACATTAAAGAAAAAAATTACACAAGGATTTTAAAAAATTTATGCAAGGATTTACATAGTTCGGCATACCGAAAAACCCAACACCCGCAACTAGAGCTTTGAAACAAATCATATTTTCCCGCTTAAGAGTTAACTCCATACATATATATATATATATATATATATATATATATATATATATATGAAAATTGCTAGAATTTAATCACCAATCCCTGAACATAAAAGGAAGAACAACAATGCACACACTAAAGAAAAAAATTACGCAAGGATTTAAAAAAATTATGCATGTCACGCCCCAAACATCAGGGTCACGCGAAAGCCCACCAAAACACCCATTTAAGAAAATAGGTTTTACAGTTTGAAATCAAATATAACATCTGAATAAAATTCCCACAATTGAACTCTCATAAAACTGTAAATCATGCAATCTCATACATGAATAAGTATATTGCCAAAAAGGCGTACAGAACTCGCCTTCTGAAACAGGTATCACATGTCAAAGGTACATGTACAAAATAGGAGAAACTACAACTAGTCTTCCGTCTCAATGGGCATCTAGGTCATCTCCTCACGTCCACCTGAAAAGGTTTTCAGAAAAACCCACCACGTGAGCCAAAGCTCAATAGGAACAGACTATAAAGCTGTAAAACAGGATATGCAATCATATGGTGGGAGCTAGCACGACCACAAAAGCCAACACGATTTTCTCACAAAAACCACCAATTTTCTATCTGAAAGCTATCATTTTCATCCTTGAAACTATGCATATAAACTTGAGAGTTATCATGCCACAGTTAAGGGAAAGAAGTACAACAACATTCTCTACTCGGGACAACAATCAACCGAGGAGACAAGATAAATGAGATCCTATGTATCGACTCTGCCATACCCGACAAGGTAACCGCTATAGACTCCTGCCCATTATCCTAGTCCTGAACCACTAAAGATCAGCTAGATAATGACAAGTTCTATACGGAGTTACGACAATGTAACCACTTAATTTACGGGACTGCTCCCGAAGGTACTAAGCACCTGATAACCACTTGGTTTACGGGACCACAGCCCGAGGGCACTAAGCACCCAACCACCTCGTTTACGGGGACTAACCCGAAGGATCGTAAGTACCTATACTGCGCACGTTTTTGGACTTTCACCAAGGAGCAATGGAAGCCCACTCATAAACCCATTGTCCCGGTACATCTATGGATAACGTTTCAAAACCAACCCACAAAATAGATATACAACACATGTATATATATGACATCCAATCCATGAACCATGGAGATCAAACCAAAACATGTAAACACATATTTCATCAAAACGCTTTAGAAGTTGAGACTCAACCCCTTGGACTAGCTCCAAACCTTCAATAAACACGTTTCCCAAAAGTTTCATAAATACTCCTTTTTCAAACCAACCATTTGAAAATCAATCTCCACAAAGCGAGATTTCACAAATCTATCCCCTTTAAAACCATCCGGGAAAGGTAAGGGAAGCAAAAAAACCCAACCACTGAACCACCAAAACAACACCCTCAGCCCTCACAGGAGTTCAGTCCACTGGCCCAAGCCCCCAGTCGACTGAAATAGGCACTGGAAAAAGGGAACCAAAATAGAAAGAACTTCAGTTGACTGAACCCCCATGTTCAGTAGACTGAACTCACCAAAAGATGATCCAGTCGACTGAACTTATGGGTTCAGTCGACTGAACCAGCCCAGAAAATGTTTTTTTGGCTACGGGTTCTCTAGTTTTTTTGCTTCCAAACCTCAAAACAAACCTCCAAAATCCTGTATATGATACCCACAAGGATATGTATGCCCAAGCTTACCATAAAGCCACAAAAGAAACCCTCAAAACACGGTTTCATCCACCCGAACGCCGAAAACGATTTTAACCCAAAACTAGATCTAAAACACAAATCATCTTTTCATGCGTTTTTAAACGGTAAAACATCATAAGATTACATATATATCCCTTATACAACAGTAGAATCTAAAATTCTACCTCGCTGGGTCAAAAACCCGATGCCTCGATCCACGTGCAAAATCAAATTTCGCCGGAATCAAATTCTGACTAGATGGATGCAAAGCCATCGATGTCGGTACTAAGGATCAGCAATTGGTTTATCAAAAACCAAGTCTCGGGCCCCCGAGAAGTTAGAGAGAAGGCAGAGAGAATTTGGAAGAAACTTAGGAGTTAAGTTTTCAAAATATGTTTTTAGAAAATATCTAAGTTCCGAAATTTATAGGCCTCCAAAATATCTTTTTTTTTAAAAAAAAATTTCAAAATTCACACGGCAACTCTCTACAACTCCGAGAACCAACCCCGCATGCTTAGATAAATATAAACATGCATCAAAATGAGTAAATCATACACTGCAGACTTATATATGCAAAACACATCATATATATATATAAGTCTCAAAAAGAGACAGGTCCAGGTCTCACAATGCAAGGATTTACGTAGTTCAGCATACCTCAAAGCCCAACACCCGCAACTAGAGCCTTAAAACAAATCCCATTTTTTCGCTTAAGAGTTAACTCCATGTCTTGATTATTTTTTCGTCTCTCCCTACATCTCTACCTATTTGATTCGCTCTCTATATATTTATTAGAATAATAAGGGCCTGTTATAAGCAAACCTAAAAACCCTAGCCTTCATATAATTATAAAATTAACTCTATACATATTGGATTTCTTGTGAAATCATAACTCTAGGCTAACCTAAATAGATGTAAATATAGTTCTAATTATACAGGCCCACAAAATATATAAGACACACACGCACCATTCTCCACTTTGACATGAATTCTGCAAATTACCTTGAGGACAACCAATATCGATGTTGTGGCATTTTTATTAGGTTCATAAAGTGGATTCCTTTATTTGTTTAAAAGATTTTATAAAAAAATAAAACCTTAAAAAATACAAAGCTGAAAAACTTTTACGTTTGAAAAATGGTGTCACCACATGGTTTTTGAGAAAAACTATAACGACCTGGTTCTAAACCCTAGGATTAGCTACGGTAAACCGACAAGGTCTTAAGTTACCAAAAAGTTAAGAACCCTTATTCGATCAGAAAACTCTAAATCAATTCAAAAACTATAAAAGGCCTAACACTCAAGAGGCAAAACCCTAATACCCGGAGAAAAACTCCCAACATCCTAAATTAATTAATTATCATGAAATATTAAATTAAAAATAAAAAATTCTCATAAAAAGGATATAATGACCATTTTGCCCATAATATACCAAAAAGTCTTAAAAATTCAAAATTTAACACATAGACACCCTGAATTAAATATTTAAATTAAAATAAGTGGTAAAAGATAAAAGAACAATAAAAAGACCAAAATACCCCTAAGTGGCCAATTGGGCTTTGTTTTGTGTGCCAAAAAGTCTCTTTTTACTTTTTAAGCTCAAATTAAGAAAAAGATGTACAAATCAAGACTCATTATGCCCCAAAATTATTCGAACAAGTAATATTATTAATAATAATATAATATTTTATGCCAACAAAATTAAAAAATTATTATTAAAAGTCTTACACACCTAATAAAGTTAAAACGACACATCTAGTTAAACTAACTTAAAGTAACTTAATTGCCTATACTTAAATAATTAATTATTGTCAAAAATTTTATAATAATAAATAATAATAATAATACTAAAATAATTCATTTTAGTAAGTAATAAGACCAAAAGAATACATCAAATCAATTTTAAAAATACTATCTTGGACAATGTAGTGCCAAAATACCATCAAGTAAGCAATTAAGGTAAAATTTAAGCTCTTTAATCAACCAAATAGCCCCTTGGCCAAATTTCCCTCAAATTTTCTACAATTTTTAGATCTCAAAATATCTCAAGAAGAGCACCACTTTGCATGCAACCAATGAAAAATCGCCAAAATTAAAAAAACCTTCCAAACCATAATTAAATCCACCAACCTTCTCTTGTGTATAATCCAAGCCCTTGGAGCCTTTCTTTTCCTTCAAAAATTTGGTAGAGAGAGGGAGGGAACTCTAGAAAATTTCTAAGCATCTTATTGAGGAGAAAAGAAGAAAGGAGGAGAAGAAAAAGAAGAAGGAGGATTCAAGAAAGGAGGTCTTCGGAAACTAAGATAAATCAAAGCTAACTTCATACCCACCTTCCACCTTTAGGTCTCTAAACAAAGTAAGAAAATACTTCAAAACTCTCTGGTCGAACTCACCTCAAACTTCTCCCAACCCATCTCTTAAACATAATCAAGAATAGGAACAAAACTTTGAAATGAAAAGGTGTCATGCTCGGAAAATAGAGACTGTTCAGAATTTTTATGTGATGAGATGTGTTTGCATGTTGAGATTCTTGAGTTTTATGATTTCTATAAGTTCTGGAATATTGTTATATAAGTTTATAACACATGCATGTAAAAACAATGGATCAAAACTTGGTATACAACATGCTAGGTGGTTAGAACCAAGTTGAGCTTGAGATTTAAGGATTTTAAACTCTCTCTGCCCCGATTTTGGAAAAATCATAACTAAATTTAGAAAACTAAGCTAAGTGTGTTCTTTATGTCCAAACTTAGGTTTCCATGTTATTTTTCATCTAAAATTTGTTTGAACTGATTTGAGTGGATACAACTCGAGATATAGCCCTTCTACCAAAACATGTCATTTTTAGACCAGTCTATATTGCAGAGCTAAAAACCCCATTTTCAAACGAGAAATGAGCTTAGGTTTCTTTATACAAGTTGTATTCAACATGTGTATCTAACTACCTGTTATAGTTGGTATACTGAAAATAATATTTTTAGTATTTAATTTTATTTTAATAAAATTAATTTTCTATTTTATGAGAATCTTTATGAGCAATGTATGTATGTCATTTCTTTAATATTAAGCATAGATGCCCGATATTCTGTATAGTATTTAATCTGATGTGTAGAGTCCAGCTTGCACACAGAAGATCAGATTTTAGGTTCTTGCAGAATATAAGTTTTATATTAACAGTTTAGATGGAAATGACCACATCATCGATATGGCTGTGGCACAGAGTTTTAGTAGGCCTATCTTGCTTACGGAAAATAGATAATAACGTCGTCTATTATTTTGACTCTCTGCGCTAATACACTTTGTGTGTATTGAATGGGATATTTGGGGTAATTAATTTTATACTCACTATATAAATTAATTCACACCCTAAGGTTATTATGAATAGTGCTTATTCTCTTAATCCTAAAATAATTATTGATTTTCGTATATTTAATATTCGTTGTTTTGATTCATTAAAGGGTGTGATCTTATATGAGTCTATATTCTTGGTGAGTTGAATAGCAGTATTATTTATATGGTGAATATTAATTATTGATAGAATCCACGTCCCAAAACATCGGGATTGACGATACGCACTTAAGGAAATTTATAAGTTTTGACCAGGCCAAACCCTACAGATGGACTTGATTATCTGATGGTCAAATAAATTAAGCGGAAGGGCTTAAGGAATATCAAGATACCAATTAAATTAAATTGCCAGTAATTAAATTTAATTGGCAGGTATCCGAAATCTTAACATAGGGAGAAATAGAAAGTATTTAATAACAGGAGCTCAATGCAAAATAGTCTTGATATTATGGGTTATAGTGCAATTATGGTTCTTTAGGAGTGTGAACTATAATCCAGTGTTTTATGAAAATTGTAAAAATCACTATGAGGTTTGCTTAATTGCAGAAACCGCTGATACGTATTTGTGTTCCATTAGAAGTCTTACTCATAAGTACTCCCTAGGTCTTTGCTGTAACTCTATAAATATGCGGGTAGGCTGAACCTGTTTCATAACTTGTCTTCTAAGACTAAAGTTGTCCAAGTTTTGCCAGTACGCATTCTTGATAGATTGTATTCCAACTTACATTCAAGAATTGCATAAGAAAATACAATAGAAGATCTGACGGGAGCTTCAACTCGGATTCAAATCGTAGTTGAAGATTCGACAGGTAAAAAGATATTCTTCTAAATTAACTTCGGATGCATGAATTTTATTTTGATCGTTTGTCATCAAAAGTTTTTATCTGGAGCATATTTTGGCGTTTGCACCTCCAGTTAATTTTGTTAGATAATCGTTTGCAAAAAAAAGATCTTGGCTGTCTTGCCTCCAACAATTGGTATCAGAGTTGTTTTGTTTTTTGTTTTTAATTATCGGGGCCGGATAGTTTTAGAACTATTGTTAACTTTGTTTTGCAAACGTTCTTATCCTGATTTTATGATTGTCATTTATTATTCATGTTTGATTGAATGATTTGTGAATGATGATTTTTATTAATCACAGGGGTTGACCGTGATAGATCGAATGTGAGCTTTCGGGACATAGGATTAATGCAATAGCTAGTTTCTTTTATTAAAATATTTGTTTAGATTATTTAAGAACAGGTTGAACATATCCAAAAACACGAAGAATAAAGACGGCACCGGCGGTGGTTCGAGTTTATACGAGCCACAAATCGCAGTAAGTTTTTTAATGGTTTTTTTCAGTGAGTTTTTTTGCTAGTATTTATGAATAAAAAATAGAATAAAAATTAAGTCAAAATAGCGAGAAAAAATCACCAAAATAGCCTGGTTCTAGCGGCTTTGCCGGCAACAGTTTTTATGATTTTTTGGATAATTTTTTAAGCATGAAATAGTAGTTAAATATACCTTAAAATACTATCGAAAATCCAAAAAAACTTGGCCAAAGTACAAGAAAAAGCCCAAACAGGGCAGCAACAGCGGCGACGGCGCAGTGGTGCGGCAACAGTGGTTTCAGGCTGATTTTTTTGCATTTTTTCGGGCAGTTTTCTAGAATGTTTTTTGACAGAACAATTTTATATTTCAAGAGCTTTCCATCGATAAAAAGAACATCAAAAATGGAGTTCGAATGAGGCCAAAACGGCCTCGGGAAATTTTTTCAACAGTTTTTTGGGCAGTTTTCTAGTAAATTTTTTGACAAAAAAATTTCATAATTCGAGAGCTTTTTAACGGTATAAATCTCGTCGAAAATGAAGCTCGGATAAGGTGGCAGGAGCTGCCTGAAGGTGGCGGCTAGGTGGCGCCGGTAGTGGCTGGTGGTGAGCCGGTGATTTCTCTCTCCCGAAACTACTTTGTATTGATTTTTTGATAAATACATGACTGATTTAATATATATATATATATATATATATATTGATATATCAGATAGTATCAAAAAATTCTGACGCAATCAGGGTACATGAATTAGAGATAAAAAATGATTATTACAGCTTATTATCTTCGGGAGACTGAAACGCTAAAGCATTTCACTTGGATCATAAAATCGGGATATATGCATCATGTTTATATGTATATGAACTGCGTGGATGATTTCATATCTATTTTATTTATCCTGTTAATTTAGTTAATTCAAAATTTTGGTTTTAAATATTTTGTAATAGAAAATAAAATTAAGTTTTTTAATTAATTGATTTTAATTAAATGAAAAAGATTTATATATTTTATTTTTTATAAAATATCACGTTTATGATGATTTTCTTTTATAATCTGATATCTTGAAAAAACGTGAGAATTAATTTTGAATTTTGAATTAATTAAATAAAAAATGTTCAATCGAAATAAATTATTACTTTTTAAAAAATGCGAGACAAGAAATAAAATAAATAAATACTTTTAATCACTCCCTCAGCTAAAAAGCTAAAGGAAAAACTGTGCATTTATTAAATTTTATTTATTGCACATTTAAACACAAAATGATAGTTTGATAATGCAGAATATTTGAAATCGTGTACACAATATTTGATTCTTTCAGATCGTGAGATTTTTAAAATTAATAAATTTATTTTAATTAAATAGATTTTTATAACCTTAAAAAATATTTTAAAAATCCAAGTGGGAGAGAAAATTTATTCACATATAAATCCCGTGGTCTCCATCACCAGTTTGTAAACGATGCAATTAAACCCTGCGTATCGGCAGTAAGACCTTCCTCTCCAATGGACAGATTAATTGCGGTATTGCTAGTACAAATCTCTTTTAGGGATAATTTTAAATAATTGTTAGTATGGATCACTTCTCCATCTGAAAGGTTTATTGCAAAGCGATTGATTTGGGATTAGGTGATGGTTAACACTTAGTTGTATATAATAGTATGCTCTTCATCTGAGTCACTGCTATTATATACTGGACCGAAGCTATGTCAACTATTTAATTTTACTTGGTATGATTAGTTGCCAAGATAGTAAAATTAAAAGGAATTTGCCTGTCTGGTCTTATGAAGGATAGTAGGCATCCTCCCATCGAGGCATTCTATTCTCAAATTACCAAACAGCTGAAAAATTAAATTTAAAATGGTAGAGGAAATCAAATTAAAATGAATTCAAAGTTTTGTCATCATAATTAATGGTATTTTTAATTATGTGATTCTTAGGATTAAAATGGCTTTCAATCCACTCGCTTTAATACTGAGAGATAAAAAAACTTATGTGACCGAATTTTGTTGACTGAAAATGTAACTTGGATAAAGGTTTAACTAGCAATGGTATATCTTCAATACCAAAAAATGTGTTTGTTTCTAAAAAAGGTTTTCCTCTGAGCCGAAAGGCATGAAGAAGAAAAAAAGTTCAGAAACAGGGATACATGGTTTCTAGGGTAGTTAGTGGGCAACGGACTAGTGTGAAAAAGCTAAAAGACAGATATTTTCACTGTAACTAGACATGACACTAGAAAAAGTTATGTCTAGTATTTCTCAGAAGGTAGAACAAACAAGATAATTTCTATTCATTGGTTGTGAAAAAATATTTAGCGGTGTTATCTATCGGTACTTGGTGTGTAGATATAGGAGCTACTAATCAAGTCTACAATTCGTTGCAGGGGTTCTAAGAAACCCGACAACTTAGTGATTGAGAGATTTACCTGCATATGGATAATAATACAAATGTAACAACAGTTGCAGTAGGAGATGTCACTATCAGTTTTGGTAGAGATTGTTAGGGTTTGTATACTGAAAATCATAGTTTTAGAATTTAATTTTATTTTTAATAAAATTAATTTTCTATTTTTTGATAATCTTTATGAGCAATGCATGCGTATCATTTCTTTGAATTGCATGGATGTCCAATATTCTATATAGTATTTAATCTGGTGTGTAGAGTACGACTTCCAAACAGAAGATCAAATTTTAGGTTCTTGGAGAATATAAGTTTTATATTCACAGTTTAGATGGAAATAGACACACTATCGGTACGACTGTAGCACAGAGTTTTAGTAGGCATGTCTTGGTTACGAGGAATAGATAATACCATCGTCTATTGTTCCGACTCTCTGTGCTAATACACTTTGTGTGTATTGAACAGAATATTTGGGATAATTAATTTTATACTGACTATATAAATTAATTCACACCCCGAGGTTATTATGAATAGTACTTATTCTCTTAATCCTGAAATAATTATTGATTTGCATATATTTAATATTCGTTGTTTTGATTCATTAGAGGGTACGATCTTATATGGTTCTAAATTCCCGGTGAGTTGAATAGCGGTATTATTTATATGACAAATATTAATTATTAACGGAATCCACGTCCCGAATATCGAGATTGACGATACCCCCTTAAGGATGCTTATAAGTTTTGACCGAGTCAAACCCTACAGGTGGATTTAATTATCTGGCCGTCAAATAAGTTAAGTAGAAGGGATTAAGAAAAATCAAGATGCCGATTAAATTAAATTGTTAGTAATTAAATTTAATTGGCAGTTATCGAGAATCTTAACGTGGGAAGAAATGGTAAGTATTTAATAACAGGAGCTCAATGCAAGAAGGTCTTGAGATTATGGGTCAGAGTGCAATTATAGATCTTTAGTGTTGTGAACTGTAATTTAGTATTTTATGAAAATTACAGAAACCGCTACATGTCTTCCTATAATTACAAAAATCTCTAGTAGGTGTTTGTGTTCCACTAGAAGTCTAACTCATAATTACTCCCCAGATCCCTGCCGTAACCCTATATATATGCGGGTAGGCTGAACCAGTTGATGATGGATTTTATCATTGTTATTATGATATTATTTTTGTCTTTCAGGACTTAAATATATCGGGATTCAGCCGGCATGAGTTCTCGGAGGATCGTAACCCACACTACGTTCAAGGATCACGTAAGAAAATATAGTAGAAGATCTTATTGGAGTTTCAACTCGGAATCAAATCGTAGTTGAAAATTAGATCGCAAAAGGAATTTTTCTAAATTAATTTTAGTTGCACGACTTTATTTTCAATCGTTCGACGTCAAAAGTTTTATTTAGAGCTCGTTTCGGCGTTTACCTGTCAAGTTAATTTTTTACCAAAAATCATTTTCAAAAGCAATGACCTTGTCAGTATTGCCTCCAACAAATTGGTATCAGAACCGTTTTGTTTTTGTTTTTTGTTTACGATTTATCGGGACCGGGTAGATTTAGAACTATATTAACTTTATTTTGTAGGCATTCTAAATCCCAATTTTATGATCATCATTTATTTTCATGTTTGATTGAATGCATGGATGATGATTTAATTATATTTTTTAATCACGGGGGTTGACCGTGATAAATTAATTGATTGTGAACTCTACGAAAATATAGAATCAATAGAATAATTATTGTTTTTTGGTTTTTAATTCTTGTATTTTTTTTTTATTTTACGCAATCGAAAAAAAAAGAAGAAAAAAAGAAGAACAATTGAAGAACACAGCAACCGGTGGTGGTAGGCGGCGGTAACCAGCGGTAGTTGGTGGCAGTTTGATTTTTTTTTTGCTTCACAATTTATTTTTGTACTCTAATTTTTTATTTCTGGATTATTATAAAAATAAAAAAAAACAGCCGCAGCAATCAAAAATCGCAGCAAAAAGCAGCACCAAACACCGCCTTCCTCTTCCAAGCAACCGGCAATTCGAGGCGCAACAAACGGTCGCCAAACCCAGCCTAGTGGCTGCGGCAAAACTAATTTCAAACCAACAGTGCGCACAGTAGCACTGTGAAAACAGTGAGATCCAAAAATTGCTGTAGCAATTTCCTATTGGAGCAGCATGCTGCGGTTCCCACAACCTAGTAGCGGCTATTCCCAAGCCTGCTGAGGCGATTTATTTTTCTAAAGAAGAAAAATAGCCAAACGAGGCCCAGCAAGCAACAGGCGCAAGAAACAAGCGCCGGATTTCCAAGCTTCAGTAGTATTTTGTAAACCATTCACAAGCAAACAGGCCAGCAGTATTGCAATTTCCAACACAGCGCAACTTTGAAGCAATCCCAGAGAAAAACGAGCCGGCGGTTTTCCAATTAAAATCAGCAAACAGGCGCTGTTTTCAAGAAGTTTTCTTCACAGTGGCGCAAACTTCAACAGTGCGCTGGATTTCATATTGAAGAACACTGTTTCAGCTGTCCCAGCGGCAGGCGTGTTTGGATTGACTTGAGTTTTCTGATCGAAGAGTTTTGATACAAAAATGATTAATGAAGTTTATCTTTTTAAGCAGGAGACTGAAATTTTTTAGAGTTTCAATTCGATCATAAAACTTAGATAATTTTATTTATCTTACATTTAATTTACTTTAACTGCGTGAATGATAATTATTAATTTTATTTATCCTGTTAATTTAATTAATTTAAATATTTAATTTTAATTAAAATATTTTGTAATAAAAAATAAAATTAAATTTTTTTAATTAATTAATTTTAATTAAAAAGAAAAACTTTAGATATTTTATTTTTTATAAAATATCACGTTTAAGATGAATTGTTTTTTAAAAATTAGATATCTTGGAAAAACGTGAGAATTAATTGTTAATTTTGAATTAATTAAATGAAAAAAATGTTTAATTGAAATAAATTATTATTTTTCGAAAAATATGGAACGAAAAATAAAATCAATAAATACCTTTAATCACTATCTTAGCTGAAAAGCTGGAGGAAAAACTGTGCATTTATTAAATTTTATTTGTTACGCATTTAAACACGAAAAGTTGATTTGATAAACCAAAATATTTAGAATCGTATACATGGAAAGATATTTGATTCTTTCAGGTCGTGTGACTTTCGAAAAATAGTTTGATAAATCAGAATCTTTAGAATCGTATACACAGAAATATATTTGATTCCAGAATCTTTAGAATCATATACACGGAAAGATGTTTGACTCTTTTAAATCGTGTGACTTTCAAAAGATGGTTTGTTAAATCAGAATCTTTAGAATCGTATACACAGAAAGATATTTGATTCTTTCAGATCGTGTGATTTTCGAAATTAATAAATTTATTTTAATTAAACGAATTTTATAATCCTAAAAAATGTTTTAAAAATCTAAGTGGAAGAGAAAATTTATTCACAGATAAATCTCACGGTCTCCATCACCAGTTTGTAGGCGAAGCAATTAAACCCTGCGTGTTGGCAGTAAGGCCTTCCTCCCCATCAGACAGATTAATTGTGGTATCGCCAGTACAAATCTCCTTTAGGAAAAATTCTAGATAATTGTTAGTGTGGATTACTTCTCCATCTGAAGGGTTCATTGCGAAGTGATTGATTTGGAAATAGGTGATGGTTAAGACTTAGCTGTGTATAATAGTATCCTCTCCATCTGAGTCACTACTATTATATACTGGACCAAAACTATGCCAGCTATTTAATTTTACTTGGTAGGGTCAGTTGCCTAAATATTAAAATCAAAAGGAATTGGCCTGTCTGGTCTTATGATGAATAGTAGACAGACCCCATCGTGGCATGCTATTCACAGGTTACCAAGCTACTGGCAAATTTATTTTTCAAATGGTAAAGAGAACCAAATTAAAATTAATTCAAAATTTTGCTCATCATAATTAATAGTTTTTTAATTATGTGATTCTCAACATTAAAATAGATTTCAACCCACTCGCTTCAATACTCAAAGAAAACAAACTTACGGGACCAAATTTTGTTGTCTGAAAATGTATCTTAGATATAGCTTTAAATACAAATAGTATTCCTCAATACCAAGAAATGTATTTGTTTCTGAAAAAGGTTCTTTCTCTAGGACGAAAGGTATGAAAAAGAAAAATGTTCAGAAATAGGGAGACACATTTTTTAGGGTAGTTAGTGGGCCACGAACTGGCATGAAAAAGTCGAAAGGCATCTGTTTTTTCTCTAATCTGACCTGGCACAAGAAAAAGCTATGTCCAGTATTTTTTAAAAGACAGAACAAATAGGGTAATTTTCGTTCACTGGTTGTGGAAACACATTTAGCGGTGTTATCTACCGGTAACTGGTGTGTAGATACAGGAGCCACTAATCATGTCTACAATTCATTATAGGGGTTTCAGAAAATTCAACAATTTAGTGATTGAGAGATTTATCGACATATGGGCAATAATACAAAGGTAACAGCAGTAGTAGTAGAAGATGCCACTCTCATTTTTGGTAGAGATCAAATTTTAATATTGAGAGATTATCTTTATGTACCTACCATTAGAAGGAACTTAATTTCTATTTCTGGATTGACTAAAGATGAATATTTGGTTTATTTTAATAATTATGTGATTATTGAGGATAATAAACGGGTTATCAGTTCTGGTACATTGGTAGATGATCTTTATATTATATGACTCCAACCTCTCCTACACAGCAACTGACTGAAACAAATAATATATCTATATTACTATATAAGAGAAATTTTTCTTCTTTAATGAACCAAACGTTTTTTTGGCACTTACACTTGGGTCATATTAATCTAAAAAGGATAAATAGACTGGTAGCAGATGGACCTTTGAGTTCATTGGAAGTGGAGGCACTTTCATTCTGTGAATCTAGCTTAGAAGGTAAGATAACCAAGAGGCCCTTTTCGGCCAAAGGCCATAGAGCTAAAGAACCGTTGGAACTGGTTCATTATGATGTGTGTGGTCCTATGACAATCCGGGCTAGAGGTGGCTTTGAGTACTTCTTCAGTTTCATTGATGACTACTCAAGGTATGAATACATTTACCTGATGCACCGTAAGTTTGAATGCTTTGAGAAAGTCAAAGAATTCAAGGCGGAGGCAGAGAAGCGTCTGGTTAAAAGTATCAAATCACTATGATCCAACCGTGGTGGAGAATACCTCTTTGGAGAGTTTAAGGACTACTTGTCATCAAAGGGAATTACATCCCAGTTGACTACACCTGGCACTCCACAGCAGAATGGTGTAGCAGAAAAAAAGAATATGACTCTTACGGAGATGGTATGGTCCATGATGAGTTATTCAGGTTTACCCGATTAGTTTTTGAGACTCGCATTAGAGACAGCAGCTTATATTTTGAACTTGGGACCTTCTAAGTCAGTACTTTCTACTCCCAAAAAATTGTGGACCGGGCGCAAACCTAGTCTGAAACACATTCGGATTTGGAGGTGTCCAGCACATGTGCTGAAAGAGAATGCGGGTAAGTTGGAACCAAGGACGAAAATTTGTTTCTTTGTGGGATATCCCAAGGGAATGAAGGGTGGTCTATTTTATAATTCAAAGGATCAGAAGGTCATTATTAGACCAATGCCCGATTCTTGGAAGATGATTATATTATGGATCAAGGCAATATTGTTCTTGAAAAACTGAGAGAAAATACCTGTAGAACGAAAGAGGAACCCCAAGTCACTAATATTCCATTATCTCGTCGTAGTGAGAGGATTATCAGGACAGGTGCAAATCAATAACAGGGTACTGATGCACGGGGTTCAGATTTTGCACAGCCTGTTACTGCTAGTACACAGACACAGGTAGTGCCTCGTCGTATTGGGAGGGTTGTTCATCAACATGATCAGTATATGTTCTTGGGAGAGTCTTTTGACAAGATCTCGACAGAATTGGATACCGAACCCTGTAACTTCAATGAAGCACTACAAGACAAATATGCAGACTGTGGCAAAGGGCTATGAATTTAGAGATAGAATCTATGTATTCTAATCAGGTTTGGGAACTTATAGAACCACCCAAAGGGATAAAATCTATTGGATGCTAGTGGATTTACAAGAAGAAGATAGGAGTATACGAGAAGGTTGAAACCTTCAAAGTTAGGCTTGTTGCTAAAGGGTTCACTCAGAAAGAAGGGATCGATTATGAGGAAACCTTTTCGCCGGTAGCCATGCTTAAGTCTATCCAGATTCTCTTATCCATTGCTGCACATTTCGATTACGAAATCTGATAAATGGACGTCAAGACAGTTTTTCTTAATGGAAGTCTTGACGAGTGTATCTATATGATACAACTAGACAGATTCATTGTAAAGGGCTAGGAGCACATGTTGTGCATGCTTAAGAGATCCATTTATGGACTTAAGCAGGCATCGAGGTCTTGAAACACTTGGTTTGATCAAGCTATAAAGTGGTATAGTTTTGATCAAAGTCCGAATGAGTCCTGTGTGTACAAGAAGTGTGACGGAAGCATGGTGATCTTTCTAGTACTTTATGTAGACGATATCTTGCTCATCAAAAATGATATGGGGGCATTATCTACTGTTAAAGTATGGTTATCTGGGCAGTTCGATATGAAGGACTTGAGAGAAGCCAGTTACATCCTTGGGATCAAGCTTTCATGAGATCAGAAACAAAGAATGTTGGGCTTATCACAAGCAAACTATATCGATGATATCCTTGCTTGTTTTAGCATATAGGATTCCAAGAAAGGGTTTCTCCCTTTTAGGCAAGAAATCATTCTATCCAAGAATCAGTGTCCTAAGACACCTGATGAGATAGAGAGGATGGAGACGGTTCCTCATGCTTCGACAGTAGGAAGCCTCATGTATGCTATGCTTTGCACTAGACCCGACATCTGCTTTGCTGTTAGCATGGTTAGCAGATATCAGTCCAACCCAGGACAGGAGCGTTGGACTGCGGTAAATAATATAATCAAGCACCTAAAAAGGACTAAGGATTATATATTAGTTTATCAGGAAGACAGTCTAGTACCTTTTAGGGTATACAAACTCAGATTTCCAGTCAGATATAGTATTTGCATCAGGAGACAATCTTGTAGATTCTTTACAAAGAGCTTACCGGCTAAGACTTTTGATAGTCATGTGGAGGGTATGGGAGTCAGATGTATGGCAGCATGATTTTGAGTAGAAGTGGTAGATTGTTAGGGTTAGTATACTGAAAACCATGTTTTTAGTATTTAATTTTATTTTTAATAAAATTAATTTTTTATTTTATGAGAATCTTTATGAGCAATATATGTGTATCATTTCTTTGATATGTATGGATGTTCAATATTCTGTATAGTATTTAATTTAGTGTGTAGAGTACGGCTTGCACACAGAAGATCAAATTTTATGTTATTACAAAATATAAATTTTATATTCACAATTTAGATGAAAATAGACATACCATCGGTACGACTGTAGCATAGAGTTTTTAGTAGGTTTGTCTTGGTTACGAAGAACAAATAATACCGTCGTCTATTATTCTGACTCTCTGTGCTAATACACTTTGTGTGTATTGAATGGGATATTTGGGGTAATTAATTTTGTACTAACTACATAAATTAATTCACAACCCAAGATTATTATGAATAGTACTTGTTCTCTTAATCCTAAAATAATTATTGATTTACATATATTTAATATTCATTATTTTGATTCATTAGAGGGTACGATCTTATATGGGTTTATATCCTCGGTGAGTTGAATAGCAGTATTATTTATATGAAAAATATTAATTATTGACGAAATTTACGTCCAGAAGATCGGGATTGACGATACCCCCATAAGGATGCTTATAAATTTTGATCGGGTCAAACCCTGCAGGTGGATTTAATTATCCGGCGGTCAAATAAATTAAGCGCAAGGGGTTAAAAAAAATCAAAATACCGATTAAATTAAATTGTTAGTAATTAAATTTAATTGGCGAGTATCGAAAATCTTAACATGGGGAGAAATTGTAAGTATTTAATAACAAGAACTCAATGCAAGAAGGTCTTGAGAATATGGGTCAGAGTGCAATTATAGTTCTTTAGTGATGTGAACTGTAATTCAGTGTTTTATGAAAATTACAGAAATCACTGCATGTCTTTCCATAATTGCAGAAACTTCTAGTAGGTGTCTGTGTTCCACTACAAGTCTAACTCATAATTACTCCTCAGGTCCCTACTGTAGCCCTATATATATGCAAGTAGGCTAAACTAGTTGATGATGGATTTTATCATTCTTATTATGATATTTTTTTTATCTTTCAAAACTTAAATATATCGGGGTTCTACCGGTACGAGTTCTCGAAAGATCGTAGCCCACACTACGTTTGAGAATCACGTAAGGGAATACAGTAGAAGATCAGATGGAGCTTCAACTCGGAATCAAGTCGTAGTTGAAGATTAGATCAACAAAAGGTATTCTTCTAAATTAACTTTGGTTGCACGAGTTTATTTTTGATCGTTCGATTTCAAAAGTTTTATCTGGAGCCTGTTTCGGTGTTTGCCCGTTCAGTTAATTTTTTATCGAAAATTATTTTACAAAAGCAATGATCTTGGCTGTATTGCCTCCAACAGAGATTAGGTTTTAATATTAAGAGATTGTTTTTATGTACCATCCATTAGAAGAAATTTAGTTTTCATTTCTAGATTGGTTAAAGACGGATATTTAGTTTATTTTAATAACTCTGTGGTTATTAATGATAATAAATAAGCTATCTGTTCTGGTACATTGGTGGATAATCTTTATATTATTACTCCAATCTCTTCTACACTGCAATTAACTGAAATCAATAACACATCTCATTTGGCATATAAGAGAAAATTTCTTTCATTAATAAACCAAATGTTTATTTGGCACTTACACTTCGGTCATATTAATCTAAAAATGATAAACAGACTGGTAACAGATGGATTTCTGACTTTATTAGAAATGGAGGCGCTTCTAGTTTGTAAATCTAGCTTAGAGGGTAAGATGACTAAGAGTCATTTTTTGGCTAAAGGCTATAAAGCTAAAGAATCGCTGGAGCTGGTTCATTCTGATGTGTGTGGTTCTATGACAAATCGGGCTAGAGGTGGCTTTGAGTACTTCGTCAATTTTTTTGATGATTACTCAAGGTATGGATACATTTACCTAATACACCATAAGTGTGCATACTTTGAAAAATTCAAAAAATTCAAGACAAAGGCGGAGAAGCGTCTTGATAAAAGTATCAAATCACTACGATCCGACCGTGGTGGGAAATATCTCTTTGAAGAGTTTAAGGAATATTTGTCAACAGAGGGGATTACATTCCAGTTAACTGCACCTGGCACTACGCATCAGAATGGTGGAGCAGAAAGAAGAAATATGACTCTTATAGAGATGGTAAGGTCCATGATGAGTTATTCAGGTTTACCTAATTCGGTTTGGGGACTCGCTTTAGAGACAACGGATTACATTCTAAACTTAGTACCTTCTAAGTCAGAACCTTCTTCTCCTATAGAATTACAGACCGGGCATAAGCCTAGTCTGAAATACATTCGAATTTGAGGTGTCCAGCACATGTGACGAAAGGGAACGCAGGTAAGTTAGAACCAAGAACAGAAGTTTATTTCTTTGTGGGGTAACCCAAGGGAACGAAGGGTGGTTTATTTTATAATCCTAAGGATCAAAAGGACATTGTTTGCACTAATGCCCGATTCTTAGACGAGGATTATATTATGGACCACAGGCCCAAAAGAAACATTATTTTGGAAGAACTGAGAGAAAATACCAGTAGAATGAAAGAACAAGTCACTGATATTCTATTATCTCGTCGTAGTGGGACGATTATCGGGACAGGTGCAAATAAAGAATAGGGTGCTGATGTTGGAGGCATTACTGCAAAGATCATTGTTTTTGAAAATAATTTTTGGTAAAAAATTAATTGGACGGGCAAACGCCGAAACGGGCTCCAGATAAAACTTTTGACGATGAACGATCAAAATAAAACCCGTGCAACCAAAGTTAATATAGAAGAATACCTCTTGTCGATCTATTCTTCAACTGCGACTTGATTCGGAGTTGAAGCTACAGTCAGATCTTCTACTATATTTCCTTATGAGATCCTCGAACGTAGTGTGGGCTACGATACTCGAGAACTCATACCGGTAGAACCCCGATATCTTTAAGTCTTGAAAGTCAAAAATAATATCATTATAATAATGATTATAAATCATCAAAAACTGATTCAGACTACCCGCATATATATAGGGCTACAGCAGGGACTTGGGGAATAATTATGACCTAGACTTGCAGTGGAACACAGACACCTACTAGGGGTTTCTGCAATTATGGAAAGATATACAGCGTTTTCTACAATTTTTATAAAACACTAAATTACAGTTCACACCACTAAAGAACTATAATTGCACTCTGACCCATAATCTCAAGACCTTCTTGTATTGAGCTCCTGTTATTAAATGGTTACCATTTTTCCTCACGTTAAGATTCCCGATACCCGCCAATTAAATTTAATTACTAACAATTTAATTTAACCGGAATCTTAATTTTCTTTAAGCCCTTTCGCTTAACTTATTTGACTGCTGGATAATTAAATCCACTTGTAGGGTTTAGTCAAGTCAAAACTTATAAGCATCCTGAAGGGGGTATCGTTAATCCCAATTTTTTGGGACATGAATTTCGTCAATAATTAAATTTGCTATATAAATAATACCATTATCTAACTCACCGGGATTATAAACCCATATAAGATCGCACCCTTTAATAAATCAAAACAACTAATATTAAATATATGCAAATCAATAATTATTTCAGGATTAAGAGGATAAGCACTATTCATAATAACCTTAGTGTGTGAATTAATTTATGTAGTCAGTAAAAAATTAATTACCCCAAATGTCCCGTTCAATACACACAAAATTTACTAGCACAGAGAGTTGGAATAATGGACGATGCTATTATCCGTTCCCCGTAACCAAGACAGGCCTACTAAAACTCTGTGCTACAGTCATACCGATGGTATGTCCATTTTTATCTAAATTGTGAACATAAAACTTATATTCTGTAAGAACCTAAAATCAGATCTTCCGTGTGCAAGCCGTATTCTACACACCAGATTAAATACTGTAAAGAATATTGGACATTCATGCATATCAAAGAAATGATACACATACATTACTCATAAAGATTCTCATAAAATAGAATATTAATTTTATTAAAAATAAAATTAAATACTAAAAACATGGTTTTCAGTATACAAACCTTAACAATCTTCACTTATACTCAAAACTATGCTGCCATACATCTGATTCCCATGCCCTCTACATGACTGTCAAAAGTCTTAACCGGTAAGGTCTTTGTAAAGGATCTGCAAGGTTGTCTCCTAATGTAAGTTCTATGTCTGATAGGAAATCTGAGTCTGTGTATCCCAAAGGTACTAGACTGTCTGCCTGGTAATTAACATATAATCCTTAGTTCTTTTCAAGTACTTGATTACATTCTTTACCGCAGTCCAATACATCCGCCCTAGATTAGACTGATACCTGCTAACCATGCCAACAGCAAAGCAGATATCGGGTCTAGTGCGAAGCATAACATACATGAGGCTTCCTATTGCCAAAGCATAAGGAGCCGCCTTCATCTTCTCTATCTCATCTGGTGTCATAGGACATGATCCTTGGATAGAGTGATTCCATGCCTGAAAGGGAGAAATCCTTTCTTGGAATCCTGCATGCTAAAACGAGTAAGGATATCATCGATATATACTTTTCTTGTGATAAGCCCAACATTCTTTGTTTCCGATCTCGAAAAACTTGATCCCAAGGATGTGACTGTCTTCTCCCAAGTCCTTCATATCGAACTGCCCAGATAACCATACTTTAACCGAAGATAATGCCCCCACATCGTTTTCGATGAGCAATAGATTTTCTACATAAAGTACTAGGAAGATCACCACGCTTTCATCACGCTTTTTGTACACACATGACTCATCTGGACTTTGATCAAAATTATAAGACTTTATAGCTTGATCAAATCGAGTGTTCCAAGACCTCGATGCCTGCTTAAGTCCACAAATGGATCTTTTAAGCTTGCACAACATGTGCTCCTAGCCCTTTGCAATGAATCCGTCTGGTTGTGTTATATAGATACACTCGTCAAGACTTCCGTTAAGGAAAGCTGTCATGACATCCATTTGCCAGATTTTGTAATCAAAATGAGCGGTCATGGATAAGAGAGTCCAAATAGACTTAAGCATGGCTACCGGCGAAAAAGTTTCCTCATAATCGATCCCTTCTTTCTGAGTGAATCATTTAGCAACAAGCCTAGCTTTGAAGGTTTCAACTTTTCCGTTTACTCCTCTCTTTCTCTTGTGGATCCACTTGCATCTAATGGGTTTTATCCCTTCGGGTGGTTCTACAAGTTCCCAGACCTGATTGGAATACATAGATTCTATCTTTGAATTCAAAGTCCTTTGCCAAAGATCTGCATCTTTGTCTTATAGTGCTTCATTGTAGTTACAGGGCTCAGTATCCAGTTTTGCTAGGATCTTGTCAAATGACTCTCCCAAGAACATATACCGATCAGGTTGATGAACAACTCTCCCACTACTACGAGACACTACCTGTGTCTGTGTACTAGCAGTAATAGGCTATGCAAAATCTGAATCTCGTGCATCAGCACCTTGTTCTTGATTTGCATTTGTCCCGATAATTCTCCCACTACGACGAGGTAATGAAATATCAGTGACTTATGGTTCCTCTTCTGTTCTACTGGTATTTCCTCTCAGTTCTTCCAGAAAAATTTTGCTATTGGACCCGTGATCTCTAATATAATTCTCTTCCAAGAATCGAGCATTGGTGCTAATAATGACCTTTTGATCCTTAGAATTATAAAATAGACTACTCTTCGTTCCCTTGGGATACCCATAAAGAAACAGACTTCTATCCTCGGTTCCAACTTACCTGCGTTCCCTTTCAGCACATGTCCTAGACAACCCCAAATCCAAATGTGTTTCAAACTAGGCTTACACCTGGTTCATAATTCTATGGGAGTATAAGGTACTGACTTAGAAAGTACCATATTCAGAATGTAAGCCATTGTCTCTAAAGCGAGTCCCCAAAACGAATGTGGTAAACTTAAATAATTCATCATTAACCTTACCATCTCCATAAGAGTTCTATTTCTTCTTTCTACTACACCATTCTGCTGTGTAGTGCCAGGTGCAGTCAACTGGGATGTAATCCCCTCTGATGACAAGTAGTCCTTAAATTCTCTAAAGAGGTATTTCCCACCACGGTCGGATTGTAGTGATTTGATACTTTTACCTAGATGGTTCTCTGCCTCCTCCTTGAATTCTTTGAATTTCTCAAAACATTCAGGTTTACGGTGTATCAGGTAAATGTATCTATACCATAAGTAGTCATCAATGAAACTGACGAAGTACTCAAAGCCACCTCTATCTCAAATTTTTATAAGACCACATACATCAGAATGAACTAGCTTCAACAGTTCTTTAGCTCTATAGCTTTAGACCGAAAAGGGCCTCTTGGTCATCTTACCCTCTAAGCAAGATTCATAGACTGGAAGTGCCTCCACTTTCAATGAACTCAAAGGTCCATCTGCTACCAGTCTGTTTATCCTTTTTAGATTATTATGACCCAAGCGTAAGTGCCAAAGAAACGTTTAGTTCATTAAAGAAGAAAACTTTCTCTTATATGGTCATATAGATGTATTATTCATTTCAGTCAACTGCAGTGTAGGAGATATTGGGATAATAATATAAAGATCATTCACCAATGTACCAGAACAGATAATCCGTTTATTATCTTTAATAACTACAGAGTTATTAAAATAAATTAAATATCCATCTTTAGCCAATTCAGAAACGGAATCTAAGTTCCTTCTAATGGCAGGTACATAAAGACAATCTCTCAATACTAAAAATCGATCTCTACCAAAACTGAGAGTGACATCTGCTACTGTAACTGCTGTTACTTTTGTATTATTGCCCATATGCAGGTAAATCTCCCCATCACTGAGTTGCTGGATTTTCTGGAACCCGTGCAATGAATTGCAGACATGATTATCAGCTCCCGTATCTACACACTAGGTACCGATAGATAACACTGCTAAACATATTTCCACAACCAGTGAAGAGAAATTACCCTATTTGTTCTGCTTTATGAGAAATACTGGACATAGCTTTTTCCAGTGCCGGGTCTAGTTGCTGTGAAAACAGATGCCTTTTGACTTTTTTACACCAGTCCGTGGCCCACTAACTACCTTGAAAATCGTATCTCCCTGTTTCTGGACCTTTTTCTTCTTCATGCCTTTCGGCCCAAAGGAAGAACATTTTTCTAAAATAGACACATTTCTTGGTATTGAAGGAATACCATTGGCAGTTAAAGCTATATCCAATTTTTATTTCCAGTCAACATAATTTGGTCCCGTAAGTTTGTTTTCTTTGAATATTGAAGCGAGTGGGTTGAAATCTATTTTAATCTTGAGAATCAAATAATTAAAAAATCGTTAATTATGATGAGCAAAATTTTGAATTCATTTTAATTTGGTTCCCTCTACTATTTTAAAATTAATTTGCCAGCAG
>JAUMHN010029982.1:0-29256 GCA_032360265.1 Heliamphora ciliata | reverse complement strand
TATATATATACGAAATGAGAACATTTATAAAGACCGTATTAATTGTTATTCATTAATGTTTTAAGTTTCATTTCAGTTTCATAAATGAAACAATATAAAATGTCATAAAAATGTTAGTAGTTTTTCAATGTGGGCAAAGGTTTCAAAAAAATAATAATAATAATAATAATAATAATAAAACTTCTTATTTTGAAATACTTAGAAAACGCCAACAGGGGCACTATGAGTTTTACTAGCTTCTGATTGCTTGACATTTGTGTGAGAACACTTTCTGCGCTCTGGTTTAAAGCAAAACGAGTATGATTACCTCATAAATCATGGTACTTTTTATGAGGAGATCAATACAGTTTAGTCTGTAAATTAAGAAAGATCTTCAACTAATAATTTAAATAACTAAATTATAATAATAACGATAGAGGAAGGTTATCATTTATCCCACTTCAAGTTATAAGCATGTAATTCATTGGCATGATTATGTTTTCAAATTACTACATTTTGTTCAATCAGTGTGCAGAGTCATCACAAAAGAGATGGGGACATCTTAAATGTGCAAATTTTGTTCAATCAGTGTGCACACAAAAGAGATGGGGACATCTTAAATGTGCAAATTTTGTTCAATCAGTGTGCACAGTCATCACAAAAGAGATGGGGACATCTTAAATGTGCATTCATTGATACCTTCCAAATGGCTTAATTTTCACAAATTGGAAGTGATGAAACTATTTCAAAGGTATTGTCTTTCCTTTTTCAAAAAGAAAAAGTAAGAAAAAAAAAAAAACAAATCCCTCAATTTCTCATCTATATCATACACAGTGTCTCATCTGTTTATCCACAATCGCTGATTGATTCAAAAAAAATTTTTTAAAAAAATTAATCAGTATTTTTTAACATCAATAAATCCCTATTAGTATTTCAGCATAATCTTTGAAGCATATAAGCAAAGAGAATTTACTTCCATTGATAAGTGTGTATAAACTTATGGAGCCAAGCTAAAAAAATGAATTTTTAAGACCAAAAATTGAGCTCGAGCAGCATGGTTTGGTTAACCATCCACATTATTAGAAATAAGTTGGGTGTGTGTAATTCAACCTGAACACCCTGAGTTCAAAGAAAAAAAAAAGTGACATTACATATTTTCTTGACAAAAGGCTTAGATTAATATTAGTGTCAACTACTTGAGAAGGGGCTTATCTTCTAACTGTTAAACCTTAACCACACCATTCTTTGATGCCAATAGATTGATATTGTAGCTAATTTATCCACTTAACTTTGAGAAAATTCCATTGATTCCCCACCTTCTCTAATTATGGGGAGGGTTTATACATTATATATATAATAGTGGACATGCCATATGATTTCAAAAGAGAAAGATGAGGCAACAAAGTGGCGTGAAAAGTTGAACAAAAGAAGGCATTACTTTTAAGTCATTCCTCTTTTAGAGTAGCCTTTTTAGGCTATGCGATAAGAGACAATAATATGAGACAATGGGAATTGGAGAATATATTGTGGCTAAAGTTTCAAAAGTGGGGAATGTATGGAGAAAACCTTTCCTAACTTAACCTTTCCCAAAATGTATGTCAAGGGGTTTAATTAAGTCTATTCCAATTCAATCTAAACTAAGTTTTTATCCCAATCAATTGGAGTCGATTACATATGAATTCTATTACTCTATTAATATTCTATTATATTAGGAGTTATATTTTCAGTTAGTTTTAATAGGTTTATATCTTTATTAATACTGCATCACATGTCTAAAAGGTTAGTATTTTACAAAATATTGTTTTGAGAAAGCTATTAATACATTTGTATAGAATGTCCAAACACTGCTTTATTTGTGGGGCAGAACCATTTGAGTTGGTTAGCCCTGTAGGTTGAGAGCCTCCATTGTTGACATTCTGAACCATCCTCCATTGTAAAATTTTTTTAAAAAAATGGCCTTAAATTTGCCAATCACTATATCAAATTTATAGAAATGGTGGATTACCACCAAATTTCGTACAAATTTGTTTTCAATTTTTTTAAAAAAAGCTTCAAAATTTTTGTTGTAATTTATTTTATTTTATTTTTCAATTAGTTTTAATTGTGAATTTTATAAAGCCAAAACGCTTGGCTTATTAAATCAAATTAATGGTTTGTGATAAATATTTTACCGTTTGAGGTTTTAATGTTGGCCTTAAAAACAAAATCAATGGGTGCAAGTAAATGTTTTTACCTTTTACATTGTTAATGATGTGCCATTTAGTATTTTACAATAAACGTGTATAATTATATTCCCATTAATTTTATGATTCTTGTAGTCTATATATATACATCAAACTTTTTATCAAAAAAAAGTGGCAGTTTTTTTTTCAAAAACAAAGCATCTCTCTCTCTCTCTCTCTCTCTCTCTCTCTCTCATTTGCATCTGTACATTGTGGTCTTTATCCTTTGTTAAGAGGACTTGTCAAAAGTGGTTTTGGATTCTCATTTTTCAAAAAGCAAACTCAATATTATTATATTTTGGGCAATTCGGTTTAGTTGGTTCATTTCCTCTCGGTGATCATGACCATGGGATGAGGAACACTTAGTGAAGCATTGGAAAGTATCTTTGAGCTGTACGAATCTGCCAATACCTTTACGTACAGAGGAATTGCAATTTTAAAACAGTGTTCGACACACCTCATATTTGCTCTCATGCTCAATTTACTCTTATCTGAGGAACACTTGTGAAGCATTGGAAAGTATCTTTGAGCTGTACGAATTTGTCAATACCTTTACGTACAGAGGAATTGCAGTTTTAAAACAGTGTTCGACACACCTAATATTTGCTCCCATGCTCAATTTACTCTTATCTTTATTTAGATTTATTATTTTATTTTCATAACCGTAATTTCTTTATTCTGAATTGTCATATGCCCTTTAGCTTTGTTTTAACTAATGGTTCAATATACTCTTGCGTTTATTATATATGCAAAAATTATTTAATCTTACAAGTGATGTTTTTATCATTGTTAGTATATTAGCTTTTTAACATTTTCTAACACGAAAATCATTTTCAGGATTGAGAAAATGCTGAATTGAAACAAAAAAACAGCAAACAGCCCCGTTGCATGTACAAATTAAGTGCACAAAACATGACACATTGCATTATTCTCACCCAGAAAAAATACTAATAAAACTACCCAAAATTTAAAGTGGGAGACAGAAATTCACTTGGTGTTTGTCCCACATCCTATTAAATATATATTTATACCCTACAAAATAAAATTCTAAATTTTTTTTGGGTACGCAAACTTTTTCCTATTTAATGTGATCGTTACCTATTGTGAGAGTTGTACTCCATTTTGTGCACTTTATTTATTTATTTTTTTGATAAAAAATGTTATATAAATTAAAATGTATAATTAGTGTATTTCTCAGTGTCCCTAATATTTTTATGTAAATTTGAGAAGTAAAGCTAAATACACACTTTTTTACTTAATATACTCATCAAATACAGTGAATACTTGTACACTATGCATGCACACTTATTGTGTATTATGCCCTTATTTGAGATGCCTAAAAAATTTAACTTTTAAAGGATTTAACAGTTTTAAAAATGAGAAATAAATAAAAAGGATAGTTTGGGATAATTTATTTAGGTTTTTTTTTGGTTGAAATATCTTATATGTTATTACTTTTTATTGTTAAGTTGTAGCGTTTTTAATAATAATAATATGGCTTTTTATTTTTGTTTTTGGGAGTAAATTTGAGTTTTTAATTCAAAGTATTATAGTTATTTTATTAAAAAAAAGATATAATGTTTAAAATGTGTATAGCCATTTTTTTTCAAAAAAAATAATGAAATTTATATGAAATTGTTAATCATAGTATCCAAACTAAAGGATATATACAAAATTTATCATAAGGTAATGTTTACCTTAAATCCTAATGATTATCAAATTAGTCATCTACCATAAGAGTAATACTATGATAACCATATTTAAGTATCATGTGATATGACATTTCATGTATATTGCTTATATCATGTTAGAGATCCATTATTTATTCCTAACTACTACACGTAAGATGCCACATTATGTGGTACTTAAATGTGGTCACTAAAACATAATCACCATAACATTATTACTAGCATAAACGCTTTTATAAAATTTAATCTTTTCACTTTCAGTACTGCAACTTCTAGAATGATTATCTATGGAAGAATTCAAAATCAAACTGTGAGTAGTATGTAACTGGATGGATCTAACTTAATAAATAATAGTTTAGTTTTGATTTTGAACTGTGGTTCTTAGACTAAATATTTATTATCTAGTTTATGTTAATAAATATACAGTAGTTTTTGGTTTTTATTTATTCTTTCATATATTATTTTACTTTGTATTTTATTTTATTATTTGCTTCATAAGATTATAAAATGATATTTTCGTATCTATAAATTATGTATTATATTTTAATCCTCTGGTAGTTCTATTTTTTATTAATTATTAATAGTCTATATATGAATTATATAATATTACAATGTTATGAAAAAAAATTAAAAAATCAAATTATAAAGGAGAGAAACAAAAAAAAGAAGAAGATGGAAAACAGAATAGTTAATATTCCAATTTTCTTTATTTATATATTAAGAAAGGGTTCGGTTCGATTTTATACGGTTCTTTAAAAACTTAATTCGATAATTGAACCATAATAAACAGTTATTGGTAGTTTTGAACTAAAACCAAATTGTCAACCAAAAAAGCTAAATCAAATCATACGATTTAGATCGGTCTACCGGCTCCACGGGCTATTTTGAACACCCCTAATCACAACCTATAATTAATAGAGATATTGATCAATTTATTCAAACCAATTAATGAGGACTATACCTCTTTACAAGGTATTTCTACTTTCATTTTCTAGACATTTTGTCTCAGATATCATACTAACTGTCTGCTCTTGAAGAAATATCTTTAGAATGAATTAAAATCATTGACCAGCAAATTTTGCATGGTGTTTACAGTAAGCAGCCCAATAATAAAGAATCACAGCTAGTGAAATTAATTTTACAATGTCTTATTGGATTTTACAACCAATTTTGTTGTTAGAAAAATCATTAATGAAGAATTTAACCAACCTAAATGTTGGGAATAATCTAAATAAAATTATTATTTCCACCATTCGTGCTTAATTAAATAAAATCAACAATAGCAGAATAAAAATAATAATCAGACAATTGCATGACGCCAATTTTTACGTAGAAAAACCCTAAAAAAAAAAATCACGGGACCGAAATCCGATTCAAAATCTTCACTATGTCAAAATAATTAATGAGTTTACAGAATTAACTCTCTAGGTATACCCAGAAGATGACAACTTCAAGAATAATATTTTTGGGATAACAAAATATTGACTACTCGTCTTCGTAAGGTAGATTCCGACCAAATAAATAAATCAAGTTTAGATCTCACCGGTTGACAATCAAAACCGTTGATTATCAAGAATCATGTGTCAAGAGTACGCTCCTAAAATTTCACGACGATCAGGCTTCGTTTGACCTCCGATCCATGCAAGAAAAATAGGCTGTTGTTCTTCACCAAATAATCTCTCGGCTCACTGTTGCGCGCTGTTTAATTCTCAAAGTCAAAGAATTGTTTTGCCTTCAGTAATTGATCTGGATTTCGCCTTGTACAATCTATGGCCACCGAATCTCCAATATCTATAGAATTTATTTGGTTTTTCAATTTTTGTTTGTTCGCCGAACTCCCTAGCAAGGGATTTATATATAGAAGCCTATTAAGACTATTTTCCAAGCCAAACAAGACTTCTAATATGATAGGGATTCCTAACAAATTAGGAATTCTAAGGATTAAAAATCCACCTGGCAATTAACTCCTATTTTTTTTCTTTCTTAATTTTATTTATAATAAAATATTAATCCTAATTTAATTATATTATATTCTTAATATAATTGTGCCACCCCAAATGGGGCGGACACCAACAAATTGCCTCTCCACCTCATGTGGAGGAATCCATCATACATGCTGTTTCTCTACAAAAATTATGCTTTTCCATAGGTAGAATCTTTGTCATCATATTTGCACATTCTAGTCGGTATGAATCTTCTTTAACTGTAATAGTTTTCCTTCCAACACATTCCGAATCCAATGATATCTCACGTCAATGTGTTTTGACCGTGAGTGAAATTTTGGATTTTTCCTCAAATGAATAGCACTTTGGTTGTCATAGAAAAGTACATACTTCTCCTGTATCGACCCCAACTCTTGTAGTAACCTCTTTATCCACAGCATCTCCTTGCAGCCTTCTGCCACTGCAATATACTCAATCTCTGTTGTGGATAGTGCAACGCACTTCTGCAGTATGCTCTGCCATGATATAGCTCCCCCTGCAAATGTAAGCATGCAACCTGATGTAAATTTTCTAGAATCGACATCTCCTGCCATGTTTGCATCTGTGAGACCTTCTAACTCAGGCTTGCCCTGACCAAAGTATAAAGAAATTATAGAAGTGCCTTTGAGGTACTGAAAAATCCATTTTATTGCTTCCCAGTGATCCCTTTCCGGATTTGACAGAAATCTGCTTACCACGCCAACTGCATATGCTATGTCTGGCCTTGTACACACCATTGCATACATCAGACTCCCAACTGCAGACGAATAAGGAACTTTTTCCATCTTTACCTTGTCTTTCTCACTTGCCAAATTTTGTTGTAAACTAAGTCTAAAATGACTTGCAAGTAGAGTACTTACAGGTTTAGCCTTGTCTATGTTGAACCTCTAAAGTACCTTTTCAATATACCTCTAATGTGAGATCCATAGTCTGTGATTCTTCCTATCTCGGGTGATCTTCATGCCAAGTATCTGCTTAGCCGGTCCCAAATCCTTCATTGCAAAAGATTTGCTCAACTCTCCTTTAAGTTTTTGAATATTGCTCATATCGTGATCGATAATCAACATATCGTCCACGTATAGTAGCAATATAATGAAGTCACCTCCTGCAAATTTCTTTAGGAACACACAATGGTTTGAAGCGGTCTTCTTAAACTCGTGTTCGACCATGAACTGATCAAATTTATTATACCACAATCATGGTGCATGCTTCAACCTATACAAACTCTTCTTTAACTTACACACTAGATTCTCTTTGCCTTTAACTTTGAACCCCCCGGGCTGCTCCATGTAAATCTCTTCCTCCATGTAGATTCTTGCTCCATGGAGGAAGACTATTTTTGTGAGACCCTAACCCATTTTATTTTTGTAAATGATCTAAGTGTTCATGGGAGTACGGATTAAAGTTTGGTCTGCTTCCTTGGTTCAGTTTTTCTCCCAGCGATGACCGCTTGAGCGGTGGATGTGCTCTCGAGCGGGGTGGTGCCAGAGAGTGGTTCTGTGTGGTGACCGCTCGAGCGGTTCTTGGGCGCTCGAGCGGTAGGGCGACAGAGTGGTATGTCGGCAGGGGTCCGCTCGAGCGGTGGTTGGGCGCTCGAGTGGTGGAGGCCTGGTACTAGATTCAAGAAAAATGTGATTTTGACGCATGTTTGGGTTCAAAGATTTTGCGGGGTTTGTCCCAGGGGCCGCGGGGAGTTACGGTGCGAATTTTAAAAATTTTAAAAAAAAAGATATTTTGGAGGCCTATAAATATCTGGAGTTAGATATTTTCAAAACTTAACTCCTAAGTTTTCTCCTTTTTCTCTCTGCCTTCTTTCTAACTTCTCAGGGGCTCGGGGTTCGATTTTTGACGATCAAACTGCGGATTCTTGGTATCAGCTTCGAGGGCTACAAAACCATCCGGTCAGATTTTGATTACGGCAAAGTTCATTTTTGCACGTGGATCGAGACGTCGAGCTTTTAGCTCAACGAGGTAGGATTCTAGACTCTACTGCTGTTTAAGGGTTCTACGTGCAATTATAAGTATTTTGACCGGTTAAAATGCATGGACAACCAATTTATGTTTCGTTAAACCGGGTTTTGGTTTAAAAGGGAGGTTTGTGTTGATATCGGTTGGATGAAATTGGGTTTTGAAATGTCCTTTCGAGGATCTGTGGTAGTTTCGGGTTTGGGTATATCCGAGGGTGTTAAAAAGGTGTTTGGAGGCTTCAATTTGTGGTTGAGATGATGGTTAGTGGGTGTTTGAGGGTTTGGAAGCTTAGAACACCAAGAACATATTTTTCTGGATTCTTCTCGGGTGGTAGCTCGCTCGAGCGTTCGAAGTCCGCTCGAGCGGACTGGCTGCGCAGGGCCATTTTGTTTTGATGTTATCTCCCTCATCCGAACTCGGAATTGGGTCGTTCTTAAACTCAAATTGAAGCCCCAGAAGTCTTCTTTCCAATGGCACCTCTTTCACCTTAAAATTCTTTTTGTAAAGAAAGTTATGACCAAAAGAGTGAATGTATATCAAGATTTTTAAACCGTTTTTTATCCGTTTTGGGCCAAATGCTTGGGAAAGGTTGTTTTTCATCCTTATGAGCCCTTTTGATCAAGCCTATTGTCCTTAGGAGTTTGTTATGGGTGTTTCATGTGATCCGGGTGTTGGGACGTGATAATGACGGTTGCCCAGTTACGTTACATACTGTTGTACGCTTTTCACCGGTTGAAATGCTTATATATCATGTTTTATGTTTAAACCTTGTTTCGGATAAAAAGCATAGTTTACGCTTTCCTGGTTTATTACATGATATGACTTGTGGATTTTGGATTTTCAAAGGGTGTTCTTGAAAATGATAGAAATGGTGGTTTTGTGAAAAATCTCAACATTTTATGTTTTGGAGGTTTAGAGCTAACCGTTGAGTCTCAGGTTTTGAAGCGTTTTGTTGAAAACGGAAAAAAATATTTTGAAATGTTTTGGTTTGATCTCTATGGTTTCATGGATTGGATCTTTTGCTTATACATGCGTTGTATATCTGCTTTTGGGAAAAATATTTTTAAAATGTTTTGTTGATCTCCATGTTGATGGATGGATCTATATACATGTATAATGTATATTTGCGAAAAAGTTTTGTAGTTGAGCTACAATTCGATTTTTGAGATGAATATCTAGATGTACCGGGATGACGGGTATTTGGCACGAGTTGCCCTCGGTGAAAGTCCAGAAATGTGCGCAGAGTAGGTACCTTTGTTATCTTTCGGGGTAGTTCCTGTAAAGAATGTCGGTTTGGGTGCTCTTTTTCCTCGGGTTGTCGCCCGTAAAGTTAGCGTTTACGTCATGGTGCTCCGTATAGAACTTGTCATTACCTAGCAGGACTTGAGAGATACTGGAACTAGGTAATGGGCAGGAGTCTATAATTGTTACTTCTATCCCCTTGTGATGGAGTCGGTACATAGGATCATATTCATCTTTTTCGCGATGGTACATTCCGCGAGGGAACAATGTTTTGGTTACTGTTTTTCCTTAACTGTGGTTGATCATTTGCATGTGTTGCAATACCTGGGTTGAAGGATAAAAACATGGGTTTTATGAGATAAAATCGTTTTGGGGGCTTGTGTAGTCTGGTGGGAAAAACGTGGGGTTTGTGGAAAATCGTTTTGGGTTCGGTGGTTGAGTTTAGCTCCCACCCTATATGATTGCATATTTCCTGCTTTACAGCTTTATAATCTTTTTCTATTAGGTTTCGGCTCACGGTGTGGGGTTTTGCTGTAAAACCATTTTCAGGTGAACATGTGGAGTTGACCTAGATGCTTGAGGTGATGGAGGACTCGCAATAGTTTCCTATTTTAACATGTACTTTTACATGTGATGCCTGCTTCAGAAGACGAGTTTTGTACGCCTTTCGGTGATATATTTATTCATGTATGAGTTTGCATGATTTTTGTTTATGAGAGTTGAACTATGGGAATCTTTTATCCAAATGTTGTATATTTTTTAGTTGATGATTTTCTAACTGCAAATCTTATTTTCATAAACGATTTTTGGTGGGCTTTTGCGTGACCCTGGTGTTTGGGGCGTGATAGTTTTCGCCTCCATCTACTCAATCTCCAAATCAAAATTTGCAGCTAATCCGAGAACTATCCGAATGGATGTCATGTTCACAACAGGTGAGAAGATTTTTTCAAAGTCAATACCTTTTTTCTAATTGAATCCCTTCACAACTAACGTTGCCTTGTTCTTGGGCTGTGAGTTTCTTTCTTTTGTTTTCAGTCTGTAGATCCATTTATTCTTCAATATTTTTTTACCTTTTGGCAGCTTTACTAGATCATATGTCTAATTCTCATGCAAGGATTTCATCTCTTCTTGCATGGCTTTCATTCACTTGTTCTTCTGCTCATTTTCAACTGCTTTCTAATAGCAATCTAGCTCTCCTCCATCTGTGAGCATTGAATATTCGGTAAGTGGATATCTGCTAAAGGCTTGACGCTCCCCGGTAGACCTTCTCAACTGTGGCTCTGTTGAAAGATCAATGTGAGCCTACTCTGTCTGCTCTTCTAGGACTGTACTGTCAACTGTAGGTGTATCCTCATCAGCCTCTGCACTGTCTTATGTGTCTCCCCGTCATTATTATGCACGGTAGGTGAAAAGACTGGATCTGTATCAATCGAATATTCTGCCTGTGTAGCTAGTTCTTTTTTCTTGTTCATGTCTTCTATGGTTTCATCCTCAAAGAAGACGACGTCTGTGCTTCTGATGATCTTTTTGTCAATACGATCCCCAAGTCTGTACCCAAATTCTTCTCGGTCGTATCCCAGAAAGATGCACTAATTTGATTTCCCATTAAGCTTTGACCTTTGATCTCTAAGAACGTGAACAAATGCTCTGCACTCAAATACTTTCAAGTGCTCATAGGAGATCTCTTTTCCCGTTCATACTCTGTCTGGCACATCACTCTCAAGTGGAGTTGATGGAGATAAATTTATCAGATCAACTGTTATCCTCATTGCCTCGCCCCAGAAAGTCTTTAGTAATTTTGCATGTGACAACATACATATGACTCTTTCCATGATTGTCCCGTTCATTCTTTCTGCTAGCCCATTCTTTCTTGGTGTCTTAGAAATGATCATCTCATGCCTGATACCCTTAACCTGACAGTACTGTTGGAATGGTCCTCGGTACTCACCACCATTATCAATCCGGATGCACTTCAACGATCTTCCTGTCTGTCTTTCCACACTAGCCTGAAACTGCTTGAAGACATCTAGCACATAGTCTTTAGTTCTTAAAGCATATGTCTAAACCTTCCGTGAGTGGTCATCAATAAATGTCATAAAATATCTAGCACCACTCATAGTAGTAATATTCATAGGACCACAAATATCACAATGTACTAAGTCTACGATATTTGACTTTCTAGATGCAGGGACTCTATTGTACAGAATTCTGTGTTGTTTTCCAGCTAAACAATGGATGCAAGTTTTGAAATAAATACCCGTTACCTCAGGTAGAAGCTCTCTCCTGGCTAAAACTTGCATGCCCTTCTCACTCATGTGTCCAAGCTGCTTGTGCCATAGCTCGGTGGTGGCATCCCGCTCAACTGTGCTGATCACTCCTTTACTAAGCTTTGCTTCCAAAGTGTAGAGACTTGATGTCTTCTTTCCCTTTGCAACAATTAGGGGCCTTTTGCTCAGTTTCCACTTTTCGTTCCTGAAGTGGTTCTTGCAGCCTTCATCATCCAACTGACTAGTGAATATGAGATTAAACTTGATCTCTGGCACGTGTCTGACGTCTTTAAGTACTAATCTGCAGCCTATAGTGGTCTCTAGACTAACATCTCTCATTCCCACTATATCGGATATACCTTCATTACCCATTCTGGCATGACCAAAATCGCCGATTGTTTAAGTCATGAAGTATTCCTTATATGCGGTGACATAGAAGGAGGCACCCGAGTCAATCACCCAACTAAAGTCCTGTCTAGTGATCCCAATGTACCCGTCATCACAAATAATGATGGTTTCACCTTCGTTTGAAGCTGCTGCAGCTGTATCCCTTTGATCTTTCTTGTCGTCAAACTTGCCATATTTCTGATCCCGTTTCAGTTTTCTACATTCATTTTTCATGTGTCCTATTTTGTCACAATAGAAGCACTTAATCTCATTCCTAGATTGAGATTTCCCTCTTGACTTGCTTCTTGGCCTGTCGCTGTTGGAAGCTTTTCTGTTTGTACTTCTCCTCCTCTTGTCTGTGACCAAGGCATTTGACTCAGTTGTACTTCCCTACTCCATTCGTCTCGCCTCTTCATTGAACATGCTGTCTTTCACCATATCAATGGCGACTTCACCGTTTGGTGCTGAGTTACTGATTGTCACAACAAGTATTTTTCGACTATCCAGTAAGGAACTCAATAGAAGTAGTGCTTGCAACTCGTTATCTAGAACCATCTTCATAGTAGTTAACTGATTGATTAATTGCTGAAAATTACTGAGGTGCTTGGCTACACTCCGGCTGTCTTTGTATTTCAGATTCACCAACCGTCTAACAAAAGATACTTTATTCTAGGCAGTATTTCTCTCGTACATTAACTCTAATTTCTTTCAAAATATATGTGCATTGGTTTCTTGAGTCACGTGGTGAAAAATATTTTGATCCACCCAAGTACGGATTTGAGCCACTGTTTTTCTGTTCATAACCGTCCACTCATCATCAGTAATTTTTTCTAGCTTCTTGCTGTCACCTTCAACCAGCAGGTATAAGTTCTTAGTGTAAAGGACATCTTCCATCAACGGTTTTCATATCAAATAATTCGATGAATTCAGTTTAATTATAGTACCAGATGATTTCTCTATTTAATCAAACATAAGAACTGAATATACCCGAACCGTATCTAAACCGAGCTCTGATACCACTGTTGGGAATAATCTAAATAAAAATATTTTTTTCTCCATTCGTGCTTAATTAAATGAGATCAACAATAGTAGAATAAAAATAATAATCAAATAATTGCATGATGCCAATTTTTACGTGAAAAACTTCTAAAGAAAAAAACTACGGGATCGAAGTCCGATTCAAAATCTTCACTATGTCAAAATAATGAGTTTACAGAATTAACTCTTTAAGCATACCCAAAGAATGACAATTTCAAAAATAATATTATCGGGATAACAAAATATTGACTACTCGTCACCGTAAGGTGGATTCCGACCAAATAAATAAACTAAGTTTAGATCTCATCGATTGACAATCGAAACCGTTGGTTATCAAGAATCAAGTGGCAAGAGTATACTCCTAAAATTTCATAACGATCAGACTACGTTTGACCCCGATCCGTGCAAGAAAAGTAGGCTGTTGTTCTTTGCCAAATAACCTCTCAGCTTACTATTGCGCACTATTTAATTCTCAAAGTCAGAGAATTGTTTTGTGTGCAGTAGTTGATCTGGATTTTGCCTTCTACAATCTGTGGCCACCGAATCTCCAATCTCTGGAGAACTTATTTGGTTATTCAATTTTTTTTTTCTGTTCGCCGAACTCCCTGGCAAGGGATTTATATATAGAAGCCTATAATTACGGCTATTTCCCAAGCCAGACAAGACTTCTAATATGATTTGGATTCCTAACAAATTAGGAATTCTAAGGATCAAAATTCCACCCGGCAATTACCTCCTGTTTTTTTTTTCTTTCTTAATTTTATTTATAATAAAATATTAATCCAAATTTAATTATATTAAACTCCTAATATAATTGTGCCATCCCGTGGGGTGAAAACCGTATTTATTTTGTTGTTCTAATTTTTTTATTCCTCACTCTTGATTATATATTTAAAATAAATTTATTTTTATATATAAATAGATAAATAAAGTTTATTTTTTAAACTATAATAGGACTAAAACATAAAAACAATAGATTTATTTTTTATTTTGTATATCTATTACTTATTTCTCATATTTTTAATTGTAATTATCTATTAACGATTATTTATTTTTACTTACGATATTATCTTTAATTGTTACTAGTATCATTCTAATTTTAAAAATTATCCCCAACTTATTCTCATTCCCGCTCTATACCCACTTTGATAAAATAGGGAATAGAAAATATAGCACCACGTCTCCGCCCCACCCATTACCACTCCTCCCGCTCTCTATAATGAGGCTTCTACATTCTGTCGAAGTCAAATAACGTGAACGGGTAAAGATTATTCAACTATACAAAAGGTGTGAATAATTTATTCTCTCACAAATCGGATGGATTTTTATATTCTTTGAGGTGGGCCGATTTGATTTCATGTCAGATCATGCCAAGTGCGTAGAATGAAAGAGGAATATATAGGTTATAATTCTGTTTTGAATTCATAGGTTTGAACACTGTTGTATTTCCTTTAACAATAACATATTATCGCTATTCACCAATCACTAGGGCTACTTGTCAAGTCACTTTTGCATGGGGATTCAATTTTGGGTAAATTACATTTTTTTCCATATTTTTTGAAATATCCTTGACATCGCTATATGCAATGAAAAGGGCGAAGTGTATTATCACATTCTCACTATTTTTGCTCTATTAAATCAAATTTAAGTATAAATAAACAACAAAAAATGTAATAAAACAGAGAGAGAAAAAAAAAATAAAAAGAAGAAGAAGAGTAAAGAGAAGAAGTCGCCTCCCCGCCGTTTCACTATCTTTTTGACACTAGCACCCACTACCTGACCCCACGAGCACCTAACACGGCACCACCCACCACTCTTTTGGCAATTGGGAAATTGTGTTTGCTCTCTCTCTCTCTCTCTCTCTCATTAAATCATTTATTTTCTCCTCAGTCCTCTCATTTCGTCGTTTATGTTTTATTTAATTCCTCCCGCCAATCAAACAACACTATTAATGTACATAAAAAGTGTCGGAATCTTTAGGAATAAATTCTCAAAATATTAAAATCAATTGATTTAGGCAATTAAACGGAAACTCACGTAAACTTCATTTCACAATAACAAAATAAAAAAAGATGAACAACTAAGAACACAAGAAAAATGTACGTGATTCGACTGACTGCCTACCTCCACGGAAGATAAGAAACAATCCACTATATGAAAATAAGAATTATAATGATCACTCTCTACTTCACAATATATTTGTGATCTCAAATTGAGTCTCTTAACAACTCACTACATTTTCTGATCTCTAAAACTAAGCTTTACACTATGTATTAGACATTCTATCATATCTCCTACAACTCTCACGGACACCTTAATTTATATTACTAGATAGCTTCTAATTCTAGTAGGAGAAAAAACTTTTAATAAGAAAGTAGCGATTTATACTATATTCTTTTCCACCAAGGCTATCAATAAAGAAAATTAAAAAAATTAGCAGTACAACTAAAAACAAGCCAAAGCAGGCATCACTAAAATAATTAACAGTCGAACGCCCGTCTGAACAAAAATATCCCAAAATTCAAGATGCAAAACCCAATATAAAGTGCATATTTTAATCCATAATATATATTTTATTAGGCTTATTTTATATTTTATTTTATCTTGATTTATTTATTTTTGTGTTGGACAAGTATTGTAAAAGTTTTGTGAAAAAGAATAAAAAGAGAAAGAAAATAGAACAGATGAAGTCAATGAAGAAGTACACTGTAAATAACAAATGTGGCTTCAAAGTCAACCATTTGTGTAGCTTAAGGGGCTCGGTAAAAAGCTCTTTAAACTTGACGTCTACGGTCGTTTTGAATGAAGCATCAAATTTTAAAATAATTAGCTTGTTGGGATAGGAATATCTTGAAATTCAATATGCAAAATCCAACATAAAGTAGATATTTTAATTCATAACATATATTTTATTAGACTTATCTTATATTTTATTTTGTCTTAATTTGTTTATTTTTGTGTTGCACAAGTATTGTAAAGGTCGTGCCAAAAAGAATAAAAAGAGAAAAAAAATTGAACAAATGAAGTCATTGAAGAAGTACCCTATAAATAACAAATGTGGGGCTTGAAAGTCAAACATTTGTGTAGCTTAAGTGGCTTAATGAAAAGCTCTTTAAACTTGACGTTTATGATCAAGTTTTGAAAGAAGCATCTGTTATGATTATATATTAAAAATTATGATTTTGATTTTAATATTTAATTTTATTTTTTAATAAAATTAATTTTTCTATTTTATGAGAATTTTAATGAGAAATGTATGTGTGTTGTGCATGAGTATGCTTTATTCTACATAATATTTAATCTGATATGTAGAGTTTGATTTACACACAGAAAATTAAATTATCCGTTCTTGTAGAATATAAGTTTTGATTCACAATTTCGATGGAATTCGATATACCCTCAGTACGGCTAATATTATAGTAGATCTGTCTTGATTACGGAGAATGGTAATTATCTCGATAATTGTCCTAACTCATTGTGCAAGTACACTTTGTGTGTATTGAAAAATACCAAGTTAAGGTAATTAATTTTGTACTGACTATATAAATTAATTTATATCACATGGTTATTATGAGTACTTATGTTCTTAATCCCAAAATAATTATTATTTACGTATATTTAATATTCGTTATTTTGATTCATTAGAAGATGCGATCTTGTATGGGTTTATAATTTCGGTGAGTTTGATAGCGATATTAATTATTGATGGAATCAACGTCTCAAAATATTAGAATTGATGATACTCTTTTAAAGAAGTTTATAAGTTTTGACCGAGTCAAACCCTGTCGTTGAATTTTATAATCTGGTAGTCAAATAAGTTAAGTGGAAAAATTTAAAAAAATTTCGAAGAAACCTTTTAAATATAATTGTCAGTAATTTAATTTAATCGCGGGTATTTGTATTCTTAACGTATGAAAAATAAATAAGCATTTAATAATAGGAGCTCGAATACTATAATTTTGAGAATAAGGTTAGGAGTGCTATTATAATTCTTTAGTAGAATTAATTATAATTTATGTTTTTATAAAATTGTTCTGCGTTAAGACAAGATTTCATAATTATATTGAATGCTCATACCTTATTTACTCCGCAGGTCCCTACTGTAACTTATTTATATGCTGTTATAAAATTCGACGCTAGAATTCATATTATTCAGTCAGTGATTAGGTGGCTAGGATTTTCACGTTCTTTGAACATCCCAAGCCTCATCAAGAAAGTTTTGATAAATGCAATAGATTAAAGCCCAAACTTTATTCGTATTTAGTATTCGGGAATACAATAGAAGACTTGTGTAGGAGATTTGACTAGAAGTCAAAAACTACGGCAGATCGTTGATTGAAAATTGTTGCAGCAATCGAAATCATCCAATCAGATTTCTAAAGGTATAATTCTAAAACTAACTTTGGGAGTATTTATCGGGGTTTATTTTGATTGTTCGATATTAAAAGTTTTAATTTGAAACCAGTTTTTGTCAAGGCAGTATACTAAAAATCATGAATGCAATATTATTTCTTTAATGTTATACATGGTTGTTCTTTATTCTGTATACTATTTAATCTGGTGTGTAAAGTACGATTTGCATACAAAAGACTAGATTATAGGTTCTTGTAGAATGCAAGTTTTTGTTCACAGTTTAGATGGAATTAGAGAAACCATTGATACGACTGTAGCACATAGTTTTAGTAGACCTGTATTGGTTACGGGGAATAGATAATAGCGCCGTCTATTATTTCGACTCTCTGTGTTGGTATACTTTGTGTGTATTGAACAGAACCACATTGAGATAATTAGTTTTATACTGACTATATAAATTAATTCACACCCAAAGGTTATTATGAGTGCTTATGCTCTTAATTTCAAAATAATTATTATTTGTGTATATTTAATATTCATTGTTTTGATTCATTAGAGGGTGCGATCTTTTATGGGTCAATAGTTATGGTGAGTTGGATAACGGTATTAATTATATGGTAAATATTAATTACTGACGAAATTTATGTCCCGATTATTCGGGATTGACGATACCCCCTTAAGGAAATTTATAAGTTTTGATCGAGTCAATCCCTATAGGTGGATTTAATCATTCGACCAGCAAATAAATTAAGCAGAAGGGGTTAAGAAATTTTAAGAAGCCGATTAAATTAAATTGTTAGTAATTAAATTTAATTGGCGGGTATTAAAAATCTTAACGTGGGGAGATGAGTTAAACATTTAATAATATGAGCTCGAATAATTGGTTTTGAGAATATAGTTAGGAGTGCAATTACGATTCCTTAATGGTATGAATTGTAATTTATATTTTTATGAAATTGCCTCAGGGGCAGGCGGATTTTCACAGTTACATTAGAAACTCAAATCATATTTACTGCATAGGTCCCTGTTGTAACCCTACATATATGCGGTTATGCTAAACATAAATCATAAGTCGTCTTTCAAGATTAGGGTCTCCACGTATTTCCTATTGTGATTAGTTTAGCAGGTTTAAATTCACGAGTGATCGTAATCCACTCTACGTTTGTGACTCGTATCGGAAATACAGTAAAAGATTTGATCGGGATTTCAACTCGAAGGACTCATATTCGTGAGTGTTGTAGTAACCGAAATCAATCTACCAAATTTTCAACTATTGGTATCAGACCCGTTTTTGATTATGTATGATTTTGTCATGGGTTCTAGTAGATTTAGATTGTGCTAAGTTAATTTTGTAGGTAATCTAATACCGATTTTTAATAGTCATTATTATTTTGCATATTTGATTGCATGGTTTAATAATTGTTAAACTAATTTTTTTTAAACTACGAGTGTTGATCGTGGTAAATTGATTATAACTCTTCGGATGCATATGATCAATGTAAAAATAATTGTTTTTTGATTCTAAGTTCTTGTATTTTTGACTTTATGTAATTAAAAATAATAATAATGCAGAAAAAGTCGAAGAAAGTTGAAGAACAAAGAAAAGCATCAAGCCAAACAATCAAGAATTATTTCATGGTTCACGTGGGTTATCAAGGATGTTAGCAAAGTTGAATACACATGAATTAGTTATTAAAGCCACGGCTGATAAGGGTTTTTGGAAACTCATTAAGCCACGTGTGGATTTTCAAAGTCACTAGCAAGGTTTATTTCAAAGCCACATGGGTTATCCTCAATGAATCATGGCAAGTGCATGTGAAGAAATTCACAATCCCATTCGGTGCTATGTTCAAACAAGGATGCTGCAGCAATATTAAAGCCAAACCGGTTCAGATTTTATCTAGCTAAACGGATCACACATGAATCATGAATAAAGTCACAAATCCTCAGGTAAATGGGATTATAACAATTTAGTCCAGAATGAGAATCACACGACAAGAAATATGTGCGGCGCAAGCAGGCGAGTTGCGCGTGCGCGATGCACGGCGTGTAGCAGGCGGCGGTAGTAGTATTTACGTGAGATTGTGATTTGTAAAAACTGGATACTACAAAGTTTTTATTTGGTTATAAAGTTTTCATAGAATTAGAAAATTAAAATTTTAATTCTAACATGATTGTAGATTTTCTAAATAAGTAGAAACTTCTTGACTAAAGAGTTATAGACAGATCTTAAAAATCGGGATTTAATAAATATATGCTTTTATTTTGATTGATTTATTTATTTATTTAAATGCGTAGATACTTTTATTTTCATTTATTTATTCTGTCATGTTTTAATTAATTCTAGTTAATTAGCAATTTTAAACAGAAAAAGAAAATAAAATTTTTTTTAATTAAATTAATTTTTTTAAAAATAAATTTAGAATTTTATTTTGTTACATTAAAATACGTTTAAGATGATTTTTTAAAAAAAAAATTAAATATATAGAAAAAAAAACATGAAGGTTAATTTCAAATTTTTTGAATTAATTAAAAAGAGTTTAATTTTAATAAATTATTTTTTTGGAATATGTGTAACAAGAAATAAAATTAAATTCTTGATTTTTATTTAAAATTAATTCTTTAAATAAATAGAATTTGAGAATTTTATTTATTACACATAAAAATACGTAAAGATGGTTTAAAAATCTGAATATTTTGCAACGTGTAATTTTTAAAAATTATAAATTTATTTTAATTAAATAAATTTTATAACTCTTAAAAATATTTTAAAAACTAAGTAGGTGAGGGAATTTATTCACTGATAAATTTTGCAGTCTCTATCACTAGTTCGTAAGTGATGTCATTAATTTTGTGTATTGACATTAGGGCCTTTTTCCCTATCAGATGGAGTTAGTTACGGGATCACCGGTTTTAACCTCCTTTAGAGATAATTCAAGGTAATTGTTAGCTTGAATCATTTCTCCATCTAAAGAGTTCATTGCGAAGCAATTGATTCGAGATTAAGTGATGGTTTACACTTAATTATAAATAATAGTATCATCTACATCTGAGTTACAACTATTATTTATTGGACTAAAGTTACGTCAGTTATTTAATTTTACTTGATAAGGTCTATTATCTAGATAGTAAAATTAATAGGAATTGTTCAATATAGACAAAATACTGAATTATAGACGACCTTATAGAGACATGCTATTTACAGAGTACTAGGCTGCGGGTGAATTTTTTTTAAAATGGTAGAGGGAACCAATTTTAAAATAAAATTTAAAATTTTACTTATTATAATTAATGATTTTTAATTATGTGATTCTCAAGATTAAAATAGTTTTAATACACTCATGGCTATACTCAAAGAAAATAAACTTACGGGACCTAATTATGTTGACTGAAAAAGAAATCTGGATATTATTTTAATGGCCGAGGGTATTCTCAGGAAACCAAAAAATGTGTTTGTTTCTAGAAAAAAGGTTTGTTTTTTTTTTTTGCACTGAAGGGCAAGAAAAAGAAAAATATTTAGAAATATGGTGGCACAGTTTTCAAGGTAATTAGTAGGCCACAGACTGGTGTGAAAAAGTCGAAAAGCTGATATCTTCACTGCAACCAGACACGGCATAGAAAAAAGCAATGTATAGTTTATCTTGGTAAGCAGAACAATAAATGTAATTTCTGTTAATTAGTTATGAAAATATATTTAGCGGTGTTATCAACCGGTACCTAGTGTGTAGATACGAAAGTCACTAATCATGTCTGCAATTCTCTACAGAGGTTTCAAGAACCCAAACAACTTAGTAATAGTGAGATTTACCTACACATGAGCAATAATACAAAGGTGACAACAATTGCAGTAGGAGATATCACTCTCAGTTTTACTAGAGATCGGGTTTTAATATTGAGAGATTATTTTTGTACACCCTCTAATAGAAGGAATTTAATTTTTGTTTCTAGATAGGTTAAAAATAGATATTTGATTTAATTTAATAATTCTGTGGTTATTAAGGATAATAAACGGCTTATCTGTTTTGGTATATTGGTAGATGATTTTTATGATATTACTATAATCTCTCCTACATTGCAAATGAATTAATTGAATAATACATCTAATTTATCATTTAAGATAAATGAACATTCTTTTACGAATCAAACGTATTTTTGGCATTTATGCCTAAGTCATATTAATGTGAAAATGATAAATAGACTGGTTGAAAATGGACATTTGAGTTTATTGAAAGTTAAGACACTTCTAATATGTGAATCTTGCTTGGATAGTAAGGTGAGCGGGAGGCCATTTTCGGCTAAAGGCTACAGAGCAAAAGAACCGTTAGAACTTGTTCACTCTGACTTATGTGGACCTATGACTATCCAAATTAGAGGAGATTTTGACTATTTTATCACTTTTATTGACGATTACTCAAGATATGGATATGTTTATTTGATGCACTGTAAGTCTGAATACTTTGAAAAATTCAAAGTATTTAAGTCGGAAGCAAAAAAGCGTATGAAAAAATGTATTAAGACATTTTGGTCTGACAGTGGTGGCGAGTATATATCTTCAGAGAGTATAAAGATTATTTGCCAAAAGAGGGGATTACATTCTAGTTGACTGCACCGGGTACTCCACAACAAAATGGTGTAGCAAAAAAAAAAAAAGACTCTTATGGAGATGGTGAGATTTATGATGAGTTATTCAGACTTACCTGATTCATTTTGGGGATTTGCATTAGAGGCAGCAGCTTATATTATGAACTTAGTTCCTTCTAAGTCGGTACCTTCTAAGTCAGTACCTTCTACTCTCACATAATTGTGGACCGAGTGCAAGTCTAATCGAAGACATATTCGGATTTGGAGTTGTCCAGCACACATGCTGAAAGGGAACACGGATAAGTTAAAACTGAGAATGGAAGTCTATTTCTTTATTAGATATTCTAGAAGAATAAAGGGTGGTCTATTTTATAATCCTAAGAATTAGAAGGTCATTATCAATGCCAATGCTCGATTCTTACAAGAGGATTATGTAATGGACCAAAAACTCAATAGTAGAAATGTTCTAGAAGAGCTGAGAGGAAACACCAATAGTACGGTAGAAGTGCCATGGAAAAGTGTCATCGATATCTCATTACCTCGTCATAGTGGGAGGATTAAAAGAACACATATCAATCTTGAACTAGATTAGGGTGCTACCATTAACATGTTGGTTTCACAACCAAAGGAGCATGTGGGTCATGGTGCATAGGATTCAGAATCAACACAGCATGTCACTGTTAGTACACAAACATAGGTAGTGCCTCATCGTAGTGGGAGGGTTGTTCGTCAACCTAATCGGTATATGTTCTTAGAAAAGTCTTTTGACAAGATCCTAGAAGAACTAGGTACTAAACCCTATAACTATAATGTAGCACTATATGATAAAGATGTATAATTATGGCAAAGGGCTATGAATTCAGAGATGGAGTCTATATACTATAATCAGGTCTGAAAACTTATAGAATCACCTGAAGAGATAAGACCCATCGGATACAAATGGATCTATAAGAGAAAGAGGGGAATAGATGGGAAGGTGAAAACCTTAAAATTTAAGCTTGTTGCAAAACGGTTTATTCAGAAGGAAGCGATCAATTATGAGAAGACTTTTTACCGGTAGCCATGCTTAAGTCTATCTGGATTCTCTTATCTATTACGGCTTATTTCGATTATGAAATTTGGCAAATGGACGTCAAAATAACTTTTTTTTAAATGAAAATCTTGACGAGCGTATCTATATGGTACAACTAGGCGATTTCATAGCAAAGGATCAGGAGCACATGCTGTGCAAGTTTAATAGATCTATTTCTGGATTTAAAGCAAGCATCTAGATCTTAGAATACTCGATTTGATATGGCTATTAAGTCTTATAGTTTTGATTAAAATTCTGACGAGTCATGTGTGTACAAAAAACGTGATGGAAGCGTAATGGTATTTTTAGTACTTTACGTGGATGATATCTTGGTCATTCGAAACGATATTGGGGTGTTATCTTTAGTAAATGTATAGTTATCTAACCAATTCGATATGAAAGATTTGGGAGAAGCCAGTCACATCATAGGGATCAAGCTTTGGCAAGATTGCAGGCAAAGGATGTTGGGTTTATAGCAAGCCACTTATATCAATACAGTCGTTGCTCATTTTAGCATGCAAGATTTTAAGAAAGGGTTTCTCCCTTTCAAGGTTGGAATCACTTTATTCAAGAATCAATATCTTAAGATACCTGATAAGATAGAGAAAATGAACGCGGATACTTATGGTTTGACAGTAGGAAGCGTCATGTTTGTTATACTTTGCACTAGACTTGACAGTTGTTTTGCTGTTGGCATGGTTTGAAGATATCAGTCTAATCCGAGACAGGAGCATTGGACAGTGGTAAAATATATAATCAAGTACCTAAAAAGGACTAGAGATTATATATTGGTATACCAGGCAGATTGTCTAGTACTTTTGGGGTACACAGACTCGGATCTTCAGTCAGATAAAGATTTTTGAAAGCCTACCTCGGGTATGTGTTTACCTTGGGAGGTGGATCCATAAGTTGGAGAAGTATCAAGTAGTCCTGCATTACTGATCTCAGTATGGAGGCCGAGTACGTGGCAGCTTTTAAAGCAGCTAAGGAAGCCGTTTAGCTCAAGAACGTCATGTTGGATTTAGATGTGGTACCTTCAGTATAGTTGGCTATTACACTTTATTATGATAATAGCTGAACGGTTGCCAACTCGAAGGAACCAAGAGTCTATAAGAAAGAAAAGCACATCGAGCATAAATATCACCTAATACGAGAGATTATACAGAGAGGTGATGTTGTTGTAACAAAGATTGCATCACATTTTACAAATAGCTTACTAGTTAAGACTTTTAACAGTCATGCAGTGTGCATGACAGTCAGATGTATGGCAGTATAGTTTTGAGAATAAGTGAGAGATTATTAGGATTGTATACTAAAAATCATGATTTTAATTTTAGTATTTAATTTTATGTTTTTAATAAAACTAGTTTTTCCATTTTATAAGAATTTTAATGAGCGATGTATGTGTGTTGTGCATGAGTATTTTTTTATTCTATATAGTATTTAATCTGGTATGTAGAGTTCGACTTACACACAAAAGACCAAATTATCAGTTCTTGAAGAATATAAATTTTTGTTCACAGGTTAGATGAAATCGGACACACCATCGGTACGGCTATAGCACAATATTTTAGTAGATGTATCTTGATTATGGGAAACGGTAATTGTCTCAAAAATTGTTCTGACTCATTGTGCTAGTACACTTTGTATGTATTAAATAAGACCAAGTTGGGATAATTAATTTTGTATTACTATATAAATTAATTTACATCCCAAAGTTATTATAAGTGCTTATACTATTTGTTAGTTTAAGGGCTTTTTATTTTGATTTTGATGATTTTCATAATTCATTTTCTAAGAATAAATAGATTTAAAATGATAATATTTTATATTTTCAAAATGAAAGTATTAACACATTTTGAAATAGACTATGTAGGGTATCTGAACGGTCAACTGAAATAACAGAAAACGAGGTGAATCTGGCATCCCTAATAAGGGCGATTACTGATATATAGAGAGCCGTAGAGTAATAGACCCAGGCTCAAGTGCAATGTCAGGCACAAATGTGGACAATTCTGGCCCGTACCCCAGTTGCGAATGGACAATCGGATGACACGAATGAAAATGCCAAAGACTTTTGGGAAGACAACCAGGTCCCCGATGGACCACAAGTTGTTCCACCACCACCACGGAACCCTCGTCAGGTGATAGTTGAGGAGGAAAACATTGCGCAATCTAGAGAATCTGCACTGACTGAGATGATCGATAGGATGGAAAAAGTTCTCAGAAAAGCTAAGGAAGTTAAGAAATATATGCTCGATGTAGGGGGACTCTGCCTATTTCCAGATGCTAAATTGCCAGAAAAGTTCAAAATGTCGGACATGAAAAAATTTGATGGAACTGGAGATCCAAGAATTCATCTCCGAATGTATGTTGGTACCCTGTCGCCAATGGGGATTGATGACCAGTTAAAGGCTCAGCTCTTTCACTAATCTCTTTCCGGGGCAGCTCAAAAATGGTTTCTCTCCCTTGATGTGGCCAAAACCAGAACTTGGGAAGACATAGCAATAGCTTTTATCAGCCAGTATAGTTACAATGTCCAACTGGATGTAACTACCCGAGAGCTCGAGATGACCCGACAGGAAAATAGGGAATCTTTCGTTGACTTCCAGACCCGATGGAGGGGTACGGCCGCCAAAATGACAAACAGGCCCACTAAGAAAGAGCAGGTGAGAATTGTGGTTAAGAATCTGCAGTCTCCATTAAAACGCTACCTCATCACGCAGCCGCTTTCCACCTTTGAGTAGTTGTTCGGTGCTGGGGTACACAATGAGGACGCTATCTAATCTGGTGACATTGAGAAAATAGAACCCAGCCAGAAACCACCAAGAAGGGCTTTTCCCGCAACCAACCAAAATCAATCCGCTGCAACCAACCTCGTGTCTCGCTCAAGCGAGGTAAACTTGCTGTACCCATTTCCTTGGGCCCTACAGTCTAATAACGCCCAACAATCAGATAATAGCCAGCAGCAACAAAAGCCAAGGAGGGTCTTCACCCCCCTCAACATTCCATTATCCACCGCCCTGAGTCAACTCGTCGAGAAGGGACTTATCAAGCTATTGGACTCCATGCCTGTTCCTGACCCCCTGCTGCCAAGGTTTAATGCTTCCCAATACTGCGCCTTCCACAGATATCACGGGCACCTAACTGACAAGTGTTTGAGACTCCAGCACGAGATCCAAAACCTCATTGACAACAAGGTGATCCCACCACCATCTGTCACGCCAAAATCGAATGTCACTACTAACCCACTACCGAATCATGCCATGCAGGCTGGGGTCAATTACATGTCTCTGAGAGAATTGGAGGACCCGAGTCAGCACATCTGTTCAGCGCACCTACCACGCCCTTACGTTTCAATAACCAAAGATCAAACAGCATGCTCATTCATGATGATTAGAGGCAGTCGAGATAAGATGAAAGAATGGAATGATAATGCCTAGGAATGGTATCGACCGCTAATCCAAGTCTACCAACAAGAGGAGGAGCACAATGAAGAAGATGACTGGCCATTGGATTACCCGAGTCGACTTTATGGGTTTGGCCATGTGCTTGATGAAATCACCCTTTCCCAACTTTTTGAGGAGGAAGTGTGCGTTGATAAAATGCAGTCCTACTAGCTGGTAAGAATCGTGTTGAAATTAGATAAAGTAGAATGGACTAATTTCTGGGTTGCTCGGGAACAGCTAGTGAATTTTATTAAAGAAGACATCAGGGAGAAAATTGATAATACATGGGCTATTGATGATGACGAAAAAAGAAGGGAAAGGGCAGCCGTTAGTGACTTAAGTGATTTGTGGGAGTTTGGAAGCTCTCTGCACGTAAACGAAGTGAGACAGACTGATAATGTGATGCCAGGGTTATGGGATCCCGAAGATGGCGTGGAACACCTAACTAGAAGTGGACGACATTTTAAGCCAGCTCAGCTAGAGAAAGGACAGCCAAGTGAAAAAGAGAAAGAGACAGAGTAAGAGGAGGAGGATGATGCTGTATTGAGGCAGTTGAAAAAGACGCAAGCTAACATCAGTATCTTGGGCTTATTGATGGCTTCGCATAAGCACAGGCAAGCAATTTTGAAGGTGTTGAACAAGGCCAGTGTCCCGATAGTTGCAACCCCCGAGCAGCTCATTGGGCTTATTCTGCCGCCCGTCGAACCAAAAGTCATTTTCTTTTTTGATAAGAATTTGCCTGCTGAAGGAAAAAGTCACAACAAGCTGCTTCACATCACCGTCAAGTGCCTAGAAAAATAGGTCCCGGTAACCCTCATTGATAATGGGTCTGCCTTGAACATTTGTCCATTGAGAACGGCCGTCTGTTTAGGGATGAGGGCAGATCAGTTCACTCCCTACAATCAAGGGGTGCGAGCCTATGACAACACAAGAAGGGATGTACTAGGACTGGTATTATTCACCGTTTCAGTAGGACTTCTAGAGACGTCGGTTGAGTTTCACGTGCTAGACGTGCCAGCCTCTTTCAACCTGTTGCTGGGCAGGCCGTGGTTGCATGACCCAAATGTCCAGGCGGTACCATCTACCCTTCACCAAAAACTGAAATTGATAAAGAACGGGGCAGTTTTGACCATCCACGGAGAAGACAACATTTACCCCCGAGAGGAGGAAAGGGCACAACTCTGTTTGAAGTTCAGCATAGTGAAGATGATGTGTTACTCAGTGGTTTTCAATTTGAAGAAGAACATGATGTTTAGATGCTGATGAATGAAGAAGAAAGGCATGTCAACCCACGAGCGGTAACAATGATGAGGAAAATTTCCTTCTTCCCGGGTATGGGATTTGGACGTAATACTAGAACCCATTTAGGTATTGTCGACTTCGCACCGTTTTGGTCTTGGGTATGAGCCAACAGAAGAAGATCCGGAAGGGCCTAGAAGGGGGCGAAAGGCCAATTATGCTGGGACGCTCAATGGGTACTTCATCAAGGAAGGAGAAGATTTCCCATATTGCGGTTTTTCAGAGCCATGGGTCGACGAAAAAACCAATCAAACGCTGCCAGGGTTGGAGATCTTTTTCAACCACCAGCTATTTGACACGGAAGAGGAAGAAACAGTGGAAGAAAAGAAGGAAGAAAATAAGATTTACGAACAAGATTGGGTTGACAAACTCGACGGTATCGACTTGGGAGTGCTGTTCAATGAGAGATAGCTCAGCTACGTATAACTGAATCAGACTGCTTCATGATGGGCTTTAACGCACCGGTAGATTACACCAAGCTTATTGTTGATATGGCTTCAAAAGAAGTGAAAAACTAGACCCTCGAGTATACATAGGTTGTCTATCCTGAGTCCAAGTTTGAGTCAGAATCTGTAATCGAGGGGATTACCATCGAGTTTGTAATCTCCTCTGTTTTTAATGAAATGAACAAGATTTTCGGTTACTTTACTTTGTCCGATTTATTTCATACGTTTTCTGATGATTTTGAATTCGACGGGAATATTCCCGAAGAAATAAAACTTTTAATAAAAAGAGAAAAAGAAATGTGTGCCCAACCAATAATTGAAGAAACTTTGTCAATAAATCTGGGTAATGAAACCAACCCGCAAAATATTCAAATCGGTTCTTCGTTATCTTCAGTTGAACAAGAGCAATTAATAACTTTATTAAAAAAATTCAAAGATGTATTTGCATGGTCTTACGAGGATATGCCCAGAATTAATCTTGACATTGTCCAACACCATATCCCCTTATACCCTGATGCTAAACCGGTCAAACAGAAGTTAAGACGAATCTGGCCAGAATGGGCTCTGAAGATCAAAGAAGTGGTTGCCAAACAAATCAACGCTTGATTCCTAATGGTAACCGAGCATCCGAAATGGGTAGCCAATATAATGCCAGTTCTGAAAAAGGACGGTCGTATTCGAGTATGCGTGGATTTTTGGGATCTCAACAAGGCCAGCTCGAAAGACGATTTTTCACTACCACACATTGATGTCTTGGTAAATAGTACAGCGGGGCACGCCTTGTTGTCATTTATGGATGATTTCTCCGGATATAACCAAATTCTAATGGATCCGAAGGACAGAGAAAAGACAACATTTATCACGTCCTGGGACACCTATTGTTATCGTGTAATGCCGTTTGGCTTGAAAAATACAGGGGCAACTTATCAAAGAGCTACCACTACTTTACTGCATGACATGATACATAAGGAGGTCAAGGTGTACGTGGACGATATGATAGTCAAATTAAAAGACCGGGATGGCCACATTGTAGCACTACGAAGATTCTTCGAAAGGATTCAGAAGTACAAGATGCGACGAAACCCGCAGAAATGTGCCTTCGGAGTTACTACCGGAAAGATGCTTGGATTTATGATCACTCAACGAGGTATCGAAGTCGACCCTTCAAAGATTAAAGAAATTTTGGAAATACCTCCTCCGAGGACCGAGCGAGAAGTTAGGGGTTTTCTGGGAAAAATCCAGTTCATCAGTCGGTTCATCACAAAGTTGACAACTACTTGTGA
>JAUMHN010029878.1:0-29259 GCA_032360265.1 Heliamphora ciliata | reverse complement strand
ATAATAAAAAGCTAAGCCACACTATTACATCCCTACACTCACACACACAGAATAATAGTAAAGATACTACTAAGATATATATATATCTAACACTTGTATCATGGGATAGTTAAGATATATCAACATCACCATGATACATACTTCAAGGTGTCAGAACGATCAAACCCCCTTCTGTCCTAAGGCAATCAAGGAGGGACCAACACCCTAGGGGTAGTTTAGCCAAGCGACCTTAACGATTCCAACTCTAGCCTCCAATCCACTTATCCTCTTGGTGATCCTGAGTGAATCCCTAGGTCTTGCTCCCAACCTCCACTTGACATCTCTTGACATCTTTGGCAAGGTGATGCCCTTGGTGCATTGGAATGTAGCCGCTACCAGCTAGTACGACACCTTTGATGGGATGGAGTGTAGCCGCTGGTACAATTGCGTCATTCTTAAGCTATCTACCTACATTAGCCCTCTGCACGGGATCCATCAGCAGAGTGGACGAGTCGCATTCAAATTGTGTATATCCTACTTTTCCAAAATATTTTCAATTTTCTTCGTACTTTTTCATGATTTGCTTAATCTAGTTTTTCGAAGCACTCGGCTCAATAAATATAGTTGCTTCTTGTTTTGGTCATTATAATTTTGAGTGAGATTTGAGGGAAATCATAAAGCCCTTTTTTATAACCTGCTATTCGCACCATTCGACAATAGCCAAGTAATAAGTTGTTGGTTCGGTGGGTTTGTTCTTATCACCATTTGCTCGGCTTGTAGACCACGACTTTGACATCATGAGTTAGCTTACTCCTATTCGGCCACACAATAACCTCTATTCAGCCATTCGATAGCCTCCATTTAGTAAATTAGGGTTTGATTCCTTTTAGTTCGGTTTTAACATAAGTTCAATTTGGCGCTCGCGGCTAAGGTGTGAAATCCATTCGGTCCACCCATGCTCCATCCAGTGGCAGCTTCGATTCGGTCGGTTCTTGTGAGTTTTAATCGGTAACATTAATACTCTCCTCAATCTTCATTTAGTTAGCATCATTCTCAAGGGTTTTGGACAATGGAAAAGCCCCCAAACTAAGGTTTAGAATTCGAGATACTAAGATTTCGTTCGCCTTCACTAATTCGCGACTTCCCTTGCTTCTGCTTGGGCAAAAAGCATTTCAGCATGAAGGGTGTTGGTCTCGTTGGCTCGCGTCACCATCACCATCACCATCGTTAAGGGACTTCGGTTTCCTCCATTTGGTGGATTTTCCGCTAACCTCTCTATGGTTCTTAGTTCGGTAACCCTTTGCCTGTTACCAGTGACCTCCGCAACACCATTCGACCGAGGAAGGTTTGGCAAGCTTCACTTAGTTTCTGCCCCTGACTGTTGATGATTTCCCAATTTTTGTGACTTTTTCTTCCATTTGACGTTGTAGACTTCTGTTCGATCGATAACCATTCTCCCAGTCTCCATTTAGTTCTTTTCTGTAGTGCCATTCGGTCATTTGGTATTTCTTTTCTTTGAGATTTGTTTAATTAAGCCAAGACCATGAGCCATTTGGTGGACTGGATAATTCATACTGATTCAATAAATTCTTAGCCTCCATTTAGCAGTGGCTTCCTCCATTCGGTGGTTGCATGGCTCGTTTTGTTCGGCAATACCTTCATTCGGTTTTCCCTCCATTTGGCAGTCGCTTGGTCATGTTGTTCCATTTGCGAAAGGGGGTTTTGGTAGTATCATTTGGTTTCATTTGACAAGTTACGTTTGTCACGCTTTGTTGGCTTGCCTCCATTCCGTTTGACGACTGCCATGGTTCGGTCTTCATCTATTCACAATTCTTTGCGACTACCCTAGTTCGATGAGTTTCATCTATTCTCTTTGTTGTATAGCTTTTCATTTGATTTTGGGGTCTTACAATCACTTTGCAACACCTAGTTTTCTTGTGCCTTTTGTCAGTGGTTTCTTTGTTGATTGGAGCTTTCATATTTCTTTTTCTAGGAAGACATTTGCATGTGGTTACTCTTCTGGTGAGGTAGTTTCTTTGATCTTTAGTTTTCGACAAAATTTGTCAACTTCCTCCATGTTGAGGTGGTATTGATTTGTTGGTTTCTAATGGTTCTGGGATTTAACTGTTTATTTGATATGGGTTGTATTAGCGTTGAGAGTCCAACCATGTGTGGTGCCCCTAAAAGTCTCATTGGCCCTGCTGCTTCACAGAAATATAACTTGAAGGCTATTTGAGGTGAAGAAGCACGAGAGGTTCCAACTGAAGAGCAATGGTACCGCACTCCATTCTTTGGTGAAGAAGAAGAATTTTGGTCTAGGGTTAGAAGCTTTGCTAGTAAGGCCCCTATCATGGAGTGCCCTCTAGTGATGAGTACAAAAGTCCCCATTAGGCGGTGAAGAGTTCGTTCCTCCCCTTCAGTATTGCGCTTATGTTTGGAAAGGGAAAATTTTCCATTTTCTTTCCCATCCTATGAATATTGCGTAAGCATTTTGAGGCTATCAAGTTGTGGGAACTAGAAGCTTTGAAGAATGCTCAGTGCATGCAGGTGTTACGGAAGATCAGTCCATTGGCTGTCGTGGCTAATTCCTTGGCAATGATGACTCCTCGCGTTGGTTGGATATTATCACATTGCGGTAGAGTCCGAGTTCCCACACTTTTAACACTATATTTGGGGAGATTCCTCCCATGCTGGAGGATGCGTGTGCATTGCTGCAGCTAGAGCTCTTCGGTGATATTAATTTTTTTCGGAGATAGAGTTGTTGGTAGAGCAAGAGGCCACTATTTCAATGCTTCAGACCAGGTTATTGTGGGTGGTCTGAAAATCCGTTTTCTTTTTATGATTTTAAGAAATTGAAACAAAACCAAAATGAAAACACGGATACCCACTTATTTGAAAAAAGGAGTTGCCACATAAATTTTGAGAAAAACCAAGAAAAAAAAAAAAAGAGCCATTGATCAAGCGTAACCATTCAAAACAGGTTCGGAGGCTAAGGTACAAGATGAGAAAGGTTTTAGGTACCCCTTCTTGCCCAACCGTTAAGTTAGCCTCTAATCATCACTATTGGTTCTTATCTTAAAATTTTCAAATGCGTGCAAATATAGAATATGAAAACTAACGAGAGAACAACCGAAATCAAATAACGGGAATACATGAATTATTATATTAACACATTGATTGAGGTGAAAGGAAGTTTAAAACATTGCATGGAGTGCGTTTAAGCTACTGTACAACCTAAAACATGCTGGAATTAAAGCTTAAATTAAACATGCTGAAAAGCAGAACACTGGAAAACATGAATTGTAATGGAAATAGATAAAGTTTGTGATCGCTATAAAGAAACTTGCATCCGCGAACATTTTAGTGCCAAATTTTCTGCCGTAGCATTAAAGGTTGCACCGCAATGTTCATATATCACTGTTCATTAATTTTATACTACTGTGGTTCGTGCGTAAACATGCCACGTGTTGAGAGGCATTTCAAATGTTTTTAAGAAGCTGTTTTTGGAAGAAAGAAATTACAATGACGCCTTAAGCATGATTTCTATGCAATGAACTTAAAACAAAAGAAAATAGAAGATTAATGAAATATGCATAACCACGGCCTTCCCACGGGAAGAGGAGAGGGGAAGAGAAGTCGGGTTTTCTTAGAAATACCTGAAGTAAAAACCAAGACAGACCCTCAATTCGCGGGACCAGTATAGCAACCACCTTCAGCAAGTCTTTCGATCACCAAAGTTCCAACTCTCTCAAATCAAGCTCGGGATAGCAAATAAAGGTCTACGAATGTGCATTGAGTGGGTAGAATATCGGGCGAGTAAGAAAACCAGCAGAATGTCGACGCCTCGGAATTCCCTCTTTTGAAAATGACCCAGAAGGTCTGAATGTATCGAGTTTCGTGCACTAACGACGGCATCTTCCATGCTAACCCGTGGCAGGAATGGAATATTCCACTTTCAAAGGTTAAGGCTTGCGGTCAGAAGGTGCAGAGTTCGCAGACGCAAAGAAATTAGGGGAATACAAACTAGGTTGTTAAAGTCACTTCATCGAAAGGTGTGGCTTCCAGGATTATTGTTGCTACCACAAGGAATTTGGGGTCCCAATGTTGCGGCCACAACGATAAAAGGTTGCCGTTTTGGGTTTTTTGGGGGTGATTTTGAGTTCTTGAGTCAAATTCTTGCTCTGGTGATAGATCGAAGACTTTTTAGTGTAACTCTCCACATTTCTTATCATCGGAATTGCCCAAGCAATCTAAGTTACGGCTTGGTCAAATTAGTGTACGTATCCATATCTCAGAGGAAGGTCTCATCCTATATGGGGGATGAAGAGGTTCTTGAGCAGACTTCGCGATCCTCAAAGAGTACTTTCGGGAGTTGGATCCAATACTGGTCTAGAGACATGAGTTTTTGGTTCAAGACCAAACCAGAGTCAAGGGGCAGCAACTGCATGGGTTTGAAGGCCCAGGCTTGGTAGTCAACATCATTTGACAAATTTTCTCACATTGTCGCTTAGTCGGTTAATTCTAGTTGGATGTCCTTCGGGTGGTATAAGGTGTTTCCATTAATTGCTGTTATGGTGAGCGGGCATTCTGTACCGCTAGCTCCCTTATTTCTTGGGACTTTCTATTAGCAGCTTGATTCAATCAAGAGCTGTACAGCGCAATTACTTGGGTCATATGACGTGTTGGCATTTCTGTGTACTCCGTTGATACAAATGTTCTTTCATGTACGGTACTCGAGAATGGTGCTGAAGGCTTTTGTATTTGTACCACGAGGGCCAGAAGACTCTTTGGAGTGCTGATAAGCACAATGGGAAGATTGGTGTATTGCGGTAGTTTGGCGGCCATGATAGATTGTGAGTTGGAATTTTTTTTATGGCCTTATGTTCATCCTTTAGATGGGGTGATTGCAGGGATTTGTGGTTGTGAATTGTATGCTGAAGATGTGATCAGAAGATGTCGTGATCAGGGGAGGAGGAGCTAGAAATACTGGTGTTTAGGGGCATAAGCGAGTCTTTGTCGTCAGCTTGTTGGCTCGAGGATGGCGGCTTCTTGCACTCACCAATGATGGTTGTTTCGTTTTGATGCCATATAATCCTGATAGAGTATCCAGGAAGCTAGGGTTGGGCCAGAGGGTGCCTGCTTGTCGTTCACCATCGCAATGTGCTCAGGTTGCCTATAGACCATACTTACTTGAAAGTGGTATGAGGTATCTTTTACTATTCCTAGTTGTGACCGAATTGGGGAGCGTACCCAACATTGAGTGAGTTCATGGGCAAAGACCCTGACCTACTTTTGTAAGTACATATAAGCTTCTTTATCTAAACATCAGCCTAGAGCATATTTATGAGACAAACAGACTCTCTACCTTCCGGAGGAGAAACATCAGCATCAAGAAGTGAGGGGTCTTCAATCTTCATGGCCACAAACGATTGATTATACGTTATCATTTTGTTTGTCAGCTAATGGAGCCTCTTCCCATATTGAGCGATCCTATGGAGCATGTGGTGGTGATAATACAATCACGCTGGATGAAGTGATAGCCCAGACGGGTGGGTAAGGTAAGTCAACTTTAAATAAGAGATTGTTGGTCTTTGAATTCATTCTTACCAATCTCGAATTTTGTGTAGGGTGTTTCCACTTCTCAAGCAGACCAAGTAGACCAAGCAGTGGTTGAGGAGGAAGCTTGTTTTGAAGAGGTTATGAGAGTATCAGCCATAGTCAATTTGCCAATAGCAGCTGATGATTCTCTTCTAAGGCCAAGCAAGGAGAAGGGCCTCATGGTGCACATTGTTAAGTAAAGAAGGAAGGATTAGAAGAATGATAAAGCTAAACCCCAGGTTAGCTCCACTTACTATTTATATTAATCACAATGTTATAATAATAGAAGTAACCCTCAACACTATTCCTCAAGCTAGCGTGTGTATATATATATATATACACACGCTATAGTTTTGTAATAATTTCTCCCGGATAAAATAACAATCAACCTTAATATGCTTCGTTTTCTCATGAAATACTAGATAAATGCAATGTGAATTGCAGCCTGGTTATGACATAACAAATTCATATGACAACAATGCTCAAACCCAAGCTCTTCTAACATATGTTTAAACCAAATCAGCTCACACGTAGTATGAGCTATAGTTGTATTCTGACTCAACACTTGATCGTGCAACCACTGTTTGCTTCTTGCTCTTCCATGACACCAAATTACCTCCAACAAATATATAGTAACTAGTAATCGACCTCATGTCAGAAGGAGATCCAGCCCAGTTAACAACTGTATAGCCTTCGATCCTAATATGTTCTTGAGCATGGTATAAGAAACCACGACCAGATGCACTTTTGAGATATCTCAAAATGCGCCCAATAGAATCCCAATGACTAGTCCGAGGGGCACTCAAAAACTAACTAACCACTCTCGCTACAAACGAAATATTTAGTCTAGTAACAATTAGACAATTCAGCTTTTCAATCAATCAATATTATCCTAGATCTTCTAGCAACTCACCTTGATCAACCACCAATTTAGTGTTGGAATCCATAGGAGTGTCTATAGGTTTTGACCCCAACATCCCAGTTTCACTCAACAATTGAAAACATACTTCTTTTGAGAAAACGAGATGCCATGACGTGACCTAACTACTTCAATGTCCAAAAAATATCTCAATTGTCCCGTATCTCTGGTATGAAACTTGGCATGCAAGAATGATTTCAATTTTTAAACGCCATTATGACACATCCGATGACAATGTCATCTACATACGCAATCAATAGCTTCTTGCAAGCTGTAGTATGCCTGTAAAAAAATAGAATAATCTACACCACATCTGTGAAGACCAAAATTGGTCACAACATTAGTAAATTTACCAAACTAAGCTCTAGAAGATTGTTTAAGCCCATACAATGACTTTTTCAAATAACATACAAACTCTGACTCCCCTTAAGCAATGAATCTTAGTAGTTGCTCCATATAGACTCCTCTTGTAAATCACCATGTAAGAATGCGTTCTTCACATCCAACTGATGTAAGTGCCAAGAATAAGTGGCAGCAAGAGAGATGAGATGAACTAAAGCAATCTATGCGACATGTGAGAGTCTCACAATAGTAAAATCCATAAACTTGGATATACACCTTGGCAACAAGTCAAGCTTTCAATCTGTCAACTGTACCATTAGAATGGACCTTAACAGCACACACCCAATGACAACCAACAATAGATTTTTATAGAGGACAAGGCACTAAGTCCCAAGTCTTATTTTCCATTCAAGGCAAGCATTTCTTCTTCCATGGCACACTTCCAACCAACATGAGATAAAGCCTTTGTAACAAACTTAGGAAGAGAAACTGAAGACAAAGTGGCAACAAAAAGAAAAATAGGAAGAAGATAAATGGGAATAAGAAAAAAATAAAAAATAGAATGTGAAGTATAAGACCGCTTACTAATGTCAGACGACCGACGAATAAAGAACTAGTAACCCAAAAAGAAAAGAAAAGAAAGAAAAAATTCTAAACTAGCAATCGAAACTCAAAACTTAATTTTATTCATCAAATTCTACTCAATACATTGAAAGACTACTTTATTTATAGGCCTACATCCTAATTAAAAATAGAAACTTGAATCCTTAGCTAAAGGAAATAAAATCATATAATATTCTAATTAACTAGAAAGGAAAATATAATAATATCAAAATAATATAATATCTTATATAAATATAATATTCTAATACTAAAGGAAAACAAATAAAATCCAAAAATACAATTACATATATTATCCGCATCATTCTCCTCCACTGAGAAAAAGAACTCATCCTCGAGTTCAGCCCTGAATGCGACCATTCTAGATAATCAAGTAGTGTGAATGAGTCAATGGCTTCCGAATTTTATTGTGCCAACGAAGCGTGATCGTAAAACTGTTGACAAAATCTACAAAACAAGGCTTGATAACCCACATAAAATTTTCAACACCTACAAAATGAATCTGGTTGAGAGAAACGGTAACCAGTAGGTGAAGAAGATTAAGTAACTATGCTCATGCTAAAAAGATTCTGCAGGTGGTGGAAGCACTTATTGTTGTCGTGCATGGTTGGAGCTCGAGGAGGAGACAGAGGAGAAGGAGGAGCATCTGCTAACTTAAGAATTGGTGATGAAGAAGTGGGCTTAGGATGAAAAATTTCTTCTTCCTCTAGATAAATCTCTACCGCTAAAGTGTCCTTATATGCATCTTGTAAACCGTTATAAGAGTGCAACATCTCATTTTGGATATCTTGGCATAAGTCAAAAAGAAATTTATTAGCAACATGACGCGCAACAAGTGTCTAACAAGTTTAATAATTTTTCGAACTTTACAAAATAATCATGGACACTAGAATTTTGTTGAATAAGATTGTTGTTACACATTTACGGCCTATGAATTGCTATCATGGACTTTTCAAGGGCATCCATGTTGCTCCGTAAGGAGTGCATAAGGCCTTGAATGATATTCGTGTTATCTTCAAATGAATTCATTATTATTTTTTTTTGTTGACTCTTTTTCTGTTCTTTTTTTTCTTTGACTCATTTTTTTTTTAATTTTTTGACTTTTTTTATTGTTTTGTGGGATTATTTTTTTTTTAAGAAAAAAAACTATGGCTCAAAGCCTTACTCGTAGAAGTTCCCTAGGTGGTGCAGAGGTGGTAACAAAAGATTATTTTTTGTGGATGGGAGTAGGCAAAAATTTCATGTGGTAAAAGAAATGGCTCTTGGCTAAAGCGAATATTTCTGTGGCAACAAGCAACGTTGAAAAAGTTTGAGTGGTTTGGCAGAAGTTAAATGTGGAGGCACCATATAAAATGGGATGAACGGAAAGAAAGTGGGTTTTTTGGGGGGCTGGGTTAATTAATGGTGGGTCAAGACTGGGGCTAAGATGGGTTAGATGGGCTGGGAAATTATAGGTTGGGCTTGGGCTTGGGCTAAGGGTTGAATGTTTATTTTTTTCTTAAATGTGTGTGCTGAGCTCTTGGGTCTGGAAGTTTTTTTCTAAAGGTGTTAGCTAGTTTTGTGGGCTAGCTTTATTTTAAAAATGATTGGGTCTAAAATATGGGCCGGGTTATCCAAATAAATGTGTCAGGTCAGATTGGGTCAAGATAAGAGGTCGGTCCGAGTTGTGTAAATAAATTGGGTTGGGTCGACTATTGGGTCAATAGATTAGATTCTTTTTCCTCGCCTGTTCGAGGGTGTCTAGGGTTTGACCAAGATGAAGCAGCACAGGCGATAGAGTTCCTAGGGTTTTGGGAGGCGACGGCGGCGACGCAAGATGGAATTGCCGAAGGCTGAGGGTCGCAGTGGTGACTGGAAGGTGTCGAAGACACAGATCGAAGACGACGGGGACGACAGCGGCGGCAAGGACGGATGATCGCCGTGGCAACTGGTGCCACGGTGGTTGTGCGACTGGGGTTGGCGAGGTTGCTGGTCGCGAGTGGCTTTGGCGACGGCTTTTGGGTTGAAGAGATGATGGTGAGTGTGGCGCCACATAGGACGAAGGCGACAATGATTGAAGTGGCGATGGTTGGTGGCAATGATGGCGAGAGAGTTGGTGGTGGCGAGTGAAGTTGGCGGCAATAGTGCGAGGAGATGACGGCGCGCTGATGCTGTTGTTCATCGATGGCCAACGACGGCTAGTGGTGGCGACGATCGACGAAGATGGCAACGTGATGTGGTGGCATCGCAATCCGAATGGCAGCTGATCACGATAGCGATGGTAACTGGTGGTGGTGCTCAAGGTTGGGCACCTCAGTCTTGGAAAAGGAGATATATGAGCCCCAAGACAAAGGAAAGAGTCCACACAAAGATCCACCTGAAGTCAACATGATAATTCGGGACAAGCCAGTAGAAGAGTTCAACGAGATCTTGCTAGCTGATGTTTACTTGGAGGTGGATGACAGCAGGGCAATGGTGGTTGGTCGCAGAGAACTTAGAGGTCGTTGGCTCTACTGGTAGCGCGACGAGGCAGCGACGGCGACGATCTAGAGGTGTTGCGGCATCACGATGGTGCTTCAAAGCAGAGGAGAAGAATGGCAAGATAGTGCAAAGACGGCGACGAGAACAAGTGGTGAATAGCAAGGCAACATATCGAGATTTTCTTTGATATCAAATGATGCCAGACGACCCATGATTAAAAAGAACTAATAACCAAAAAAGAACAGAAAAGAAAAAAAAAGATATTCTAAATTAGTAATTGAAGCTCAGAACTCAATTTTTATTCATCAAAATATGCTCAATACATTGAAAGACCACCTTATTTATAAGCATACATTCTAATTAAAAATAAAAACTTGAATCCTTAATTAAAGAGAAAAAAATCATATAATATCCCAATTAACTGGAAAAGGAAATAAAATAATAATAATATAATATCTTAATACTATAAGGAAAAACAAATAAAATCTAAAAATACAATTCCATATATTATCCGCATCACTTACTCTTCCGAATAACAATGGAGAGATCTAAATCAAGCGATCGAAAACCAATTGGAGGACATCACACACACGACACAAGCACGGACACGTGACACGAAACGCACACGACACAAACATGCCGACACATCAATTTTAAAAAATTGCAGGACACTATGGGTTCGTTTGGTTGCATTTTCTAAAATTATAATTTAAAAATTATTTTCTAAAAATGAATTTGAAAATTATTTTTTAATATTTTAAAAAGAGATATTGTGTTTGGTGTACTACTTTTAAAAACCCTAACCCTAACCCTAACCCTAACCGTTGAGAGGAATTGAGACGCCGACAGAGATGCCGGCGACGACAGAAACGCCGATGATGACAGAGATGACGAACGGTGGAGATGACAAATTGGAGACGACGAACTGTGGAGATGACGAGACGACGAACTACTTCGCGAGAGGATCTGCTTCGCAACGATGATGAGAAGACCTACTTCGCGACAACGAGTATCATCGTCTTCTCCGACGACGATGAGAGGACTTGCTTCGCCGACGACAACGAGAGCTCGCGCCGACTGAGAGGATGCTTCACAACGATGAGAGGACTTGACTTTGTCAGAAAAATGCTTTGCGACGATGAGACGATGAGAAGATGCTTCGCGACAATGAGAGGACTTGATTTTGTCAGAAAAATGCTTTGCGACGATGAGACGATGAGAGGATGCTTCGTGACAATGAGATGATGAGATTTTGTCAGAAAAATGCTTTAGACGAGTATCATCGTCGCTGTGTTTGATTTTGGAGGAAAAACTACCACGCTAAAACTTACATTTTTATATATTTATTATATGTCAATATGTAAATAATTTATTCAAATAGTAATTGAAAGTATAAACATATTACTAATAAAATTAAAAATCCTTATATTTTCATCTTTGACATGTTTCAAAATATATTTAGTGTGCATAATCTGCATTTCAAATAATGTAAAACATTGCTACTATGAAGAAATTTATCACATAAAACATGTTCGGAGAGTTCAAAAAGTATCCGCCAAGTGTCAAAAAAGTATATGACACTATAAATTTAATTTTCTAATTAAAATACGTTTAAAAAGTGTTAGAGACGAAATTAAGAGTGCTTGAAGGTGTCCGAGGAGTGTCGTGTTCGACCAGGGTGTCCAACACACGACACGATTCTTCGTAGAAATGTCCATACTTCTTAGGTAGAAACACTGGCAGAATAGTAGGGAGTGGACAAGAAAGTAACATCTCGAAAGACAAAGTCGATTAATAATAGAACTGTAGCACCGATAACCCTTCGAAGTACAAAAGCAGTCCAGGAAAATAAATTTAAGGGTGCAAAGGTCAAATTTGTCAAGTTCTGGAGCAAGTTGACGAACAAAACGAGCAAATTCAAAAATGCGAGAAGGCAACCTAAAAAGTGGATCATATGGAAACAAAATAGAATGAGGAATTTGGCCTTAAAGAACAGATGAGAGCATACGATTTATTAACTAACAAGCAGTAAGAATAACATCACTCCAAAACACGTTGGAGGCATTCATGTTAAGTGTTATCATTTCACCCGTCAGCCCGCTACCCAACCCAAACCTGCTTTAAACCTAAGCCTCGCCAACTAATGTAAAGACCAAGAATAAGTAGCGGCAAGAGAGATGAAGACAAACTAAAGCAATCTAGAGTGGGAGTTGAATGGTGGAAGGCCTTGTTGTTCCTTTTTTGAAACTGAGCTCGTAGTGGCTTGATCACCAGGTGGGATAAATTAGGACATGATGATTTGTCATACGGGGCGACTCTGGTTCGTTAAGTGGATATGATTATAGGGGTTCTCTATCGACAAGTTGGTAGGTCACCACCACAAAAGTGTCATAACTCGTAAACCACTTTGCTATCTACGCGCTTGTAACTCACAACTTATCGTGACTTGAATCTATTGTCAATAATATTTTCTTTTTGGAAGATGTCATCCTAGTTAGAAAGGGGAGTCGGGAAAAGGAGTTCCGCGCACGGAAGTTGCCGCTTCTTTTTTGCAGCCATCATAGAACAAAGCGTCTGCCAAATGGTATTCCTCCGTCCAGAGTGGCCTTTGCAAACCAACTATTGCGACGACTTTGCTATTAAAGATAGCTTTGAAACACAAATGGTACATTGAAGGTATTGTTGCGTACCTGTGGATCCATGCTCAACCAAGTAGAACTTGGTAGGCAGTGTCCGCATCGATGATATAGATTTGATAGTCGAACAGATGAGGCCCATAGTGAGATCTACCTTGATGAAACCCACTGTTTGTTGGCCTTCCCTATGAAAACCTGTTGCTTTTATTGCCCTGGGACTAGTTGTTGAAAAGGAATGCCCAAGGATCTCATTACATTGAGGATGAGGTTAATCGAGGCCCCACCATCCATGAATCCCCTTTACAGCTCCATGTCGTTGATGATTATGGGAGCCTAGAGTGGCCAGTTGTGAGGGAACAGTAATTGGCAATCTCCTTTCGTAAAGGTAATAATAAGGGAGTTATCCTTGAGGGCACGACAAACGAATCCAGCCACGCTTATGCACTGCTCACCGCTGGTTTTAGCAATATGAAGCATGGTTACTTGAAGAAGTCCAAATTATAAGAACATTTGAACTTAATTGATCGGTGAAATGCCCGGCCCCTCTTCGAAATCAAGGTGAATTTGGACTTGTGTGGATAGTTTACCTATTTCCTTGAGTGTTTGGTTCTTCAAGCTCTTCAAAATGGGATAGCACACAAGCTTGTCGTGATCTTTGTGTCGTGGTAGTGGGTCTTTCAAGACATCATAAGTCAGGGTGAGCTTAGGGGTCTCTTTGGCTAACACATCTCGAAACAAGTTTTAAAGGGCCCAACATGCCTTGATGGGGTAACGAATAGAGCGATGATAAATAGAACAATTGGACTTACTCTGACCCCTCTTAGGAATGGGTTTCTTGACCTTTTGTTAGGACCACCTTTCCATCTGCCACCCAAGTGTCGAGAAGTGCTTTCACTTCTACTGTGACAAGAAGCAAGGGTGGTGGGTCATCGAATTCTCGCCTTTTAGCTTGGAATACCAGTCTAAGGGTCCCTTCATAAAATAAGTTGCACCATTATGACAAGAGTGTTCCAAGAGTTGTACCGTTGATAATGGGTAGTTGGGGGATGGTGCTATGCTAAAAAATTCAGACACTTCTGTTAGTTCTAGACAACCCAAGAGGGGGGTAAATTAGGTCTTTAAAAAATAAATAACAATTTTAAAAACCTTTTCGAAAACCTTTTAATATGCAATCAATTAAAGCAGGATAAACGATTATTGAAGCAAAGGAAATATGAAAAAGGTTAGGTATAGAGAGATAGAACCAGACACCAAGGATTTTATAGTAGTTCAGCTTCTTTCAAGCCTACGTCCACTCCTCAAGTTACCCCTTAAGTATTTCCACTATATAGAATGCTTCACGGGCGCATTCCAAGTCTTTACAACTTTAAGACTTCGCTTGAGTAAACCAAATGTTTACGGGCACATTCAAAAGCCTAACACAACTTTAAGAAGATCCTATGAAAACAATTCTTTATTTTCTTCTAATCTCTCTTGAACTCTTCTTTGATAAGATTTACTCACTCACTCAAAGGATAAAGGGTGACTCACCCTTGAATACGATAAATGAAGTGAATTAATGTGAAACACTCACTCTCTTTACAGAAAAGATTTACAATATATGAGAAAGTAAAGAGAGATGAAGAACAAGCGTTGGAGATTCAGCAATAAATGAGGGCTTAAGAATTCTGAGTTTGATTCTAGCAATAGAACAGTAAATGTAAGTCTCCAGTTTTAGTAAATACTGAGAAGTTACTCCTTATATAAGCTCTGTGCATTCATGACCGTTGGAGGTAAGTGAGAGTAATAAATGCCAAAAATTCAACCGTTGAGGTCTGCCACGAATTTGAAATTTCGTCGCTGGTGTCGACACAAAAGCCTTTGGTGTCGACACAAAATGTCTAGGGCATGTCCTTTAAATGGTTGGATCGACACAAATCTTCTGAGTCGACACAATTTCTACAAGCTTTCTCACCAACACAACGGTGTCAACACATTTGGATCTTGTGTCGACTCGTTTGAAACTTCATCATCCGGAGGCACTTTGTGTCGACTTAACTTGCCTTTGGTGTCGACACTAAATTCTGCAGGAAACCTCGGTATATTTGTGTCGACACATTTGGACTTTGGGATCGACACCAAAATTCTTCAGGTGGGCTCGGGACTTTTGTGTTGATTCATCTTCTCATTTGTGTCAACACCCAAAATCTGCAGGTGGCCTCGATTGTTTTGTGTCGACACAATTTCCATTTGTGTCGAACCAAAATTCCGGATATCAAAAGTGATGATCACTTTTGTGTCGACACAAAACTTATTTGTGTCGACTCATTTTGAGTCTGAGAGCTTCGGCTCTTTTGTGTCGACACAAACTTATTTGTTTGTGTCGACTGTCGACACTAAACTTTGATACCTGAAAAATAATTTCATGAAATTGTTAGGGTGTCAAACCATTTGATCAAAGAGTGTTGACACACTTGATATTTTTCAAGTATACTTTGCCTTAAAAGTATTTTGACTTATTTTTCAATTGAGTTCAACACAAAATATTCTCATGCAAGAATACTTAAGTGTTTCAATCTTTTTGAAAGATAAGTCATTTCTTTTGACTAAATGTGTCAACTTAATTGTTCAAAATGTATTAACACTTTTATTTTAAAAATATAAAATATTATCATTTTAAATCCATTTATTCTTAGAAAATGAATTATGAAAATCATCAAAATCAAAATCAAAATAAAAAGTCTTTAGGCTAACAACTTATATGAATGAGGCGTGTCGTGTCGTGTCGGGTACTCACATTGGACACGACATTCTTCGAACACTGTTGAATTCCTGTCTGACAATTTTTAAACTTGTTTTATTTAAAAATTTAAATTTATAATGTTATACCTTTTCAACACTCAACGAACATTTCGACAACACATCTTAAACTCTCTGAATATTTTGCATAGGAATAATATTTTGCATTCTTCGAAAAGCAAATTATGCACACTAAATATATTTTGGGACGTTTATTAGATTAAATATAGGGCTTTTTAATTTTATTAGTGACATGTTATATATTTTTAGTTGCTACTGAATAAATTATTTACATGTAATAAATATATGAAAATATACATTTTTAACGTATTTCAGACCACTATAAAAAAAACATATTTCAGACGTGTCGTATCCTGTATTTTTGAAAAATTGACGTGTCAGCATATCTGTGTCGTATTGCGGATCCGTATCCATGCTACTAAAGTGCTATGGTATAGGGACTGTGTCACAGAGGTTCCTTCCTACCAGGCATAGGCCTAAAAAATCTTCAAACTGATGGTTTACCAAGTGCACTTTGTATTGAGTGTGCATTCTTTCTATGAAAGTTTTTACCAGCTAGTTTTTTGCTACTGGGTCTTAAATATCAATTGACATTTTCATAAAAACAGCGGACAAAAGACAACACATCTTCCCCATGGTTCTATATCCTCCCCATGAAATGAAAGATATTTAGACATTCTTCGACATAGAACTGAGTGTAAAACCTCTTCACTAAGTCTTCCCATGAATGAACGAACTGAAGAGAAAGGTAGTTGTACCAAGTATAGGCCCTGTTAGTGAGAGATTTGGAAAACTCTCTTCAAACACAAGTTGTGATCTCTGTTGAAGGCTCAGAGTATCTAGGAAGCGAGATGCATGTTCTCATGTGTTTCCTCTTTTCCATTAAAACACTTGAACTTTGGAACTACATGCACTTTAGGATAGAGTTTAGTCAATATTTCCAATGGGTACGATGGGACGAGGTCAAAATTGGTGCATTTGGCAGAGGTGATCGTTCTTTCTATATAACCGCCTAAACAATTTACTCGACCAGGTCCAGTGTGAGTTTTGAGTCTGCTAGGGTGGTAGGAGCTACCAATGATGCAACCCCTAATTAACCCCTCAAGTAGTGCATTTGTTCAACTTGCTAATTGAGAGCGGAGTTAGGTGCAGCGCCTGTACCGTTTCTTATTATTGTGTTCCTCGGTACCAGTACACCGTTAGTGGCTGCGCGCTTTTCTAAATCATCCGACCGGTTAGGGCCTTCTTCTGAATCGATTGGAGCAATGGGTCTTGCGTTGAGTTTGTTGTATGGCTACCATTTTCTTTAATAATTGGCGAAGTTAATAGAGAATGGTTGTTTGAACATTAAGCTCTTCTAATACACCAGAGGTTTGATAAGGTTTTGAAGTTTCAGTAATGTCTTGTCCCACTTGGAGGGCAAAAGGATAGCCTGCATAGGTTATACGTCCTTTTTGACAAGTGAGCACTATATATCTCCATAGTAGAGTGTAATGTGGATAATGTATAGGTTGACAGGTATCTGGGATAATAAAGGCACTTTGCTTAGCTCAAAAGTCACTGAACATGAATGAGGTGAGAGTTAGCAACGTTAAGATAAGACGAGGATGGCAGTAAAAAGACCTTAAGATAATAGTGATGTACACTAAATGAGAAGCGCCCTTTATATAGGTTGAACTGGTAGAGGGAGCCAGCTTGCATGCCGCACGTGGCGCGACTCCCTTGGTTCAACTTCTTTGAGGTTTGACCACTGTTGACTGACAACCTTGGTGCTTGTATTATGAGATAGTTGTGATATAATATCGACATGATACATACCTAGAGGTGTCTAAACGTTCAAGCCTACTTATGCCCTAATGCAATCAAGAAGAGGCTAACCGCCTAAGGGTGGTTCAACCAAGCAACCTCAACGATCCCAACTCTAGCCTCTAATCCACTTATCCTCCTAGTGATCCCGAGTGAATCCCTAATTCCTGTTCCCAACTTGGGATAACATTAACGGCCCCACTTGACATCTTTGGCAAGGTGATGCCCTTAGCACACACGAGTCTAGCCACGACACCCTTGATGCACTTGAGAGTAGCTACTGGCACTACCGAACCATTCTTGAGCTTTCTACTCACAAGAGTCATTATGAAATACTTCAAAGCATGTAAGCCAACCAGAAACATACCGCGTCTAAACAATTTAAGCCAGATAGAGGAAAGCTTAGCAATGCAATATTGAGACAGGTTGACAATTTTCAAATTTTTATAAAATTTCATAATTAAGTAGTAGATATATACAAATTTAAGTATTCAAAAAATTTAAAGAAAATAAAATCATACCATCAAAATAAAATCATAACCTCCATGTGTTTAATTTTCAATTTTTTACACATTCTATCAGTTGAGTCTTTGCAGTAAATATTCTTTTACGTATATAGTATGTGTATATCAGTAGGTTTGACTTGTGGTAAAAGGAGAAGAGTGATAATTAAAAATAGGTGGCTTGGTTAGTGGGTTCCTTGTTACAACGGTGGGAGATAGTAAAATAAACCCAACTTGAAAAAGAAACCAAACAAAACCCAGCTCAAAAGATCAACTCTTCAATAACCCAAACAAAATTTACCGTCACCTGTTTGTGTGTGTGTGCATGTCAGTTTATGAGAGACCCAAACCTGGAACAAGTGACAAAACCCATTAAGGCCTAAGGAGATACATTATGGGCAGATTCAATCTTCCCTCTAGACTATTATTGGTATACTTCTATATGATGGATATATAAAAAAAATGGTTGACATGCCTCTTTCTCTTGGCTCAATCTCTTTTTTGGTTCACTAATTCACTCCCTCTCTCTGCCCCTACATTTTAGATTCTCTCTTCTCTCCCTGAACTCACCCACCACCAACAAGCACCTCACATAGATCAATATACTGAAATGAGAATGAACAAAAGAGGCAAAAACTAACAAAAAAGGAAATGAACAGAATATGAACCTAAAAACCATAGGATAGACCTATTTAGAGTTTTGATGATTTTGGGTCAGTGAAGTAACGAATGCTTTGGTCACGTATGGTTTAGTTTAGCCTTTTTGGGGAAAACATACAAAATTCTGGATTTGGGGAAATGGTAGTGAGAGAGAAAATTAGTTTGACATACAGAGAGTAGGTGGAAGCCGGTTTGGGGAAAGGCAATGAGAAAGAGGGAGAGGTGTACCTTAGCCGTTGGATTGCATGTGAGTAACCACTATCGTCCGATTGTCGCATACCTGTCGTTTTCAATGGTCTGCTAGCTTGTATTATAGATAGGGAAGGCATCGATGTTCATTAATGTCTAATGGTTGTCAGCTTGGATACTAATCTTCCCATGGGTTTGGAGAACACATTAGCATCAACCACAAGGACAAAGTGCCAATAGGACATAGTTCAACGGAATGTAACAAAGCCCTGTCAAAATTATTTGGGCTAGCCTACAGAAATGCTATTTCACCATTCCAGCCGTTATAGGGGTCATCATAACTTCACATCGACCCAAATAAACTGCATTGCTGGATTTGATTCGATGTAAATCATGTAAATCTTGATTTTGTATTGGTTGCAAGTGATCGAACCCTTTTATTAGGTTTCTCACATTTCAAATCCACAATCATAAGGGTGAGACAAAGATAGTACAATATTGCCACTCTGAAATTGTTTAGAGTAAACAAAACCTGCACATATCCCAATAACTGATGTTGCAGGCATTTCAATAGAAAATTCCTCATATCCATCAACACCCGTCAATCGCAAATGATTGTCTCACCTATTACAGCTAACAGTTAGAGGAGCAGTTTTGGCACCATATCTATTTCGATTAAATGCTGATCTAAGCTTCCAACCCACGCATTAAAAAGAAATCAAATAAGCACCACTGCTAATTAAGCCCTCCAAAACAAGAATTAGGCAACAAATATGTGGCCCTCCCCCTCGACAAATGCAACTGGAATAAATCTTATTCAACTGCATGTATTTGAAGGAGTTAGAAGTGGCACTAATTGAAGATAGATTTGACCAGGTTAAAGGCAACATTACAGTTGATGAAGTGCATGATTACGTTCGATTTAATTTAGAATATTGCTTCAATAGAGGTGAATAGCAAAATCATTTTGCACCCGACCTTAATTAACTGAATTAAACTTTAATTAACTGAATTAAAGCACATTGAGCTGAGTTAGGTTTAAATTACAGAAACTTCGTCATCAAATTCCAAGTGAAAAGGGAGAAATATAGTCAACAGGAACACACGAAGTTGAAAAAACTATCAAGTTAAAGTTAAGAGTGGTCAGAAGGATAAGCCCTTACCTTCCAAAAAAGAAAAAGATAAGCCCTCCCCCTCAAAAAAAAAATCCAATAAATGATGAGGGCATCTATCTATAATATTATAGCAAAACATTGTAAGGCCTATATGAGCTCCAAAGTTCTAATTTGATTTTCTTAAAATTTTGAATTATTTAAAAGAAATAAATACATGTGTGACAATTTAATTGGTTCTTGCCCATAAACTTTTATTTCCTAAAATTGGCTTTATACAAGTTCATGGCTTTTTTCCTAAATGGTTTTAATGTGACATCTATAAAAATTTAAATTTAAAACAATTCTAAATATATATATATATATATATATATATTGAGAATGGATTAGGAATGATTTTTGTTGGGAACAAATTATGGGACGTGTAAAACTTCAAATTTAAAATAATTCTAAACATCTCACAATTAGTTTCCAACAAAAATCATTCCTAATCCATTCTTAAAATATATTTATACACGTAGTCTTTACTTTTATACTATATAATATTATTACATCATTTTATAAGTTCTTTGACTATTCCTTTTAAAAAACAATTCATTCACCCTTCCATTGTAAATTCAAGTATTTACTATATATAAATATTTATTTCATGTATTATTTTTATAATATTTTGTAACTTCTTTATAAAATTTGATGTCACTAAGAATAATTGTTGGGCATTAATTAAATATCTTAAGTTGTATCAACAAATCACAAATTCACCTATTATGCTATATGAATTTACTAGATTTATACATAGTATAGAATTCTGTTTTAATAAGTTAATAAAATCAATAATAATATGCCATAAATTATTTCCTTAATATGACCATATTATTTAAAATGTCTTTATTTATAAAAACTATTTAAAGCTAGTTTAATTTTGTACTTTTTATCAATTAAAAATTAAAATTACCATTATTAAAAAATTGTAATAACTCCAAACAATTTTATTTTGATAATTTAACAAAAATTTATGCTTTTTGTAAGCTTAGAATAACCATTTTAACAAAGATCGAATTATAAAACCTATTTTGAAGGAGAGGAATCTAATAACTCGGATGAAACTAAAAACTATAAGTTCTATCGCAGAATAAGAAAGTTTGAAATGGAAACTACAATGAAGAAAATAAAATCAGGAAAAACTTTAGGACCAGATGGTATCCCTGCGGAGGTGTGGAAATGCCTAGGCGAAGTGGTAGTGTCTTGGTTAACAAAGTTATTTAATAAAATCATAATGACTAGAAAAATGCCCGAATAGTGAAATTCTAGTACCTATATATAAAAATAAAGAAAATATTCAAAATTATAACTATAGAGGTATTAAGTTGATGAGTCATATGATGAAATTATAAGAAAGAGAAATTAAACATCGTCTAAGGCTAACAACAACAATGTTACAGAATCAATTTGATTTTATACCTGGTAGATCAACTATAGAAGTAATCCACTTACTAACGAGATTAATAGAGAAGTGTAGAGAAAAAAAAGAAAAATCTTCAAATGGTTTGTATAGACTTAGAAAAAGTCTATAATAGAGTGCCTAAAGATATCATATGGTCGGCATTAGAGGAAAAGGAAGTGACAAAGGGTTACATTGATGTAATAAGAGATATGTACGATGGAGCCGCCCCGACAATTAGATCACCTGCAAGAGAAACAAGTGAATTCCCGATTATAGTAGGATTGCACCCATGATCGATTTTGAGTCCTAATCTCTTTGCCTTAGTTATGGATGAATTGACTAAACATATTTAGGATACAGTCCCATGGTGTATGTTATTTGCTGATGATATTGTTTTAGTGGATGAGACTAGAAATTAGGTCAACGCTAAGTTAGAAATGTGGAGGAAAGTTTTTGAATCAAAAAGGTTTCGAGTATGTAGAATCAAAATTGATTAGCTCAAGTGGAGGAGTGCTTCCAGAGTTTTATGTGATCGATAGATACCTACAATGTTAAAAGAACAATTTTATATGATAGCTATTGGTCCAGCGATTTTTTATATGATAGAATATTGGGCTGCTAAGAAAGATTATATAAATAAGATAAGTGCTGCAGAAATGAAAATATTAAGGTAGATATGTGGTAAAACTAGAAAAGAGAAAATTAGGAATGAAAAAATTCGTGGAATGGAAAGAGTTGCAACAATTGAGGACAAGTTGAGAGAAAATATAGTAAGGTGATTTAGACACATACAACATAGATCAATTGATGCCGTAGTAAGAAAAAGAGACAAGATCATGAGTAATGAAAACATTGGGAGAGGAGCAGATCTAAATTGATATGAGATGCAGTATTAAGAAAAGATATAAACTTATTAAAACTAACTGAAAACATGGCTCTTAACATAGTAGAATAATGTAAAATGATTCATGTAGCCGACCCCAATTGATTGGGACAAAGGCTTAATTTGGTTTGATTTGGTTTGATTTATTTTAAGTTGAATTAGTATCAAGTTAAGAAATCTTTTATCTTTATTAAAGTGTCAATAAACTTAATTTATTACTAACCAATTTTAATAAATAAATTTTAAAAAGGCTTAAATAATAAATTTTACCTTATTTTTGCGCTATAAAAAGACTTAAATAATATATTTTTATATTTATTATTTTCATCCCATGCATAGCACAGGTTGATTGATAGTAATCTAGCATTGTTAAACTAAGCAATTAAGTAGATTTCCCTTATACTTACATTAACATTTGTAAAGTACTGGCAGATTTCCCTTATACTTACATTAACATTTGTAATGTACTGGCAAATGGCACATTTGACTGATGGAGCTCCATAAGGGTACATCAGTGTTGTACAGCAATTTCCACAATTGACGTGAGCGACTTTTGCATGCACAATGGTAAACACAAATTTCAGACAAAAATAGTTAGTCAAATAACTTAAGGGTAGGAAAAATATAGTATAATAGAAACTAATAGTAAAATCGGAAAGTCCAATGAGGACACAAGTTGCATGCTGGTTGCCAAGCATTAACAATAAGACCAAAACAAACACACAAGAAATCGGCAGACTTTCCAGACCTGAATTCCAACAAACTTATTTTCCATTGGCAAGTGGCAACAAAGGCAAGTAGCAAGTATTTTAGTCAAAAAGAGTGTACCAATAATGCATACAAGTCATACGACTTCTCCCAAGAAGAAACAACTCTGGGGCCCATACAATTTATAATATAATTACAAATAAAATAGGTTTGTTACTTAGTAGGCCTGCTGCACGGATTTCCATTTCCCAATTTCACTTAACATCGTGCATGATAAAAACTGAAGTTGAGCTATGAGACAACAGCAATTAGCCATTATCTTTCCAAGAACCTACTCTACAGGAGAAAAAAGCAACGAATAAAATAAAAGAGGCTAATGACAATTGATCGTCAAACATCCCTTCACAAAGATTGCCAGCAGTTGCCACCTTTGGTCATACCAAATAACTAACATTGTAACTATTTTCTTTTCATGAGTTGGTAACAACTGTCGCTGATACACAGACCACAAACTTGTTAAGGCAGAGAACCACAATAGAGCATTTTCTAAATTAATCATTTCATATCTTTTTGTAGGGTACAAAGAAAGAGCATATATCTGAAATTGGTTATCTGATGATTCAGTTGAGCCAAGCCATGCATATATATAATATATTATATTATAGCAAAACATCTTACTCTCTTTGTGTTCCAAACTCTCATTTCTTTTTTCTCAAATTTTTAGTATTTTTACAAAAGAAATTCATATATCATCATGTGATTGGTCCAAAAATTAGTTTTTTTAACTAAAATTAATTATTCAACTAAATTAATTATGGCTACCTAATTAAGTAAATATTTTAAAATTTTACTTTTAAATCAAATATATATCCCTACCAATTTGAATTAATTTCCAAAAAAAAGATCTTGAGTTACGAAAAAGTTTCCAAAACAAAGTTTGACCGGATAGTAAGAATATATATGCCCCCAATGACACGGGTTTAATCCGTTTAAATTGGTAGGGATTTCGAGTTGAAAACACAGGATTGAGTAATTTCAAAAATGGGTTTAAATTTGTAGGATTTCGAAAACAATGTTACCGAAAATATACCCAAAACACGAGTTTAAATTGGCAGGATTTCTACGAAAACATAACCGAAAATATATGTTACCAATACACGAGTTTGATTAATTTCCAAATTCTCCTCCCTTCTCTTCCGCTATTCATTCACTGCTCTTCCCATATAATTTCTGTTGCATGATTAAGAAAAATCCTTTTTATTTTTCACTGAAATTTTAAAATAAATTCCCTCTTCATAGTCCCTCTTTTGATCCTTCTAATTTGAGGTAAAGCTCTGTCTCGGAAAGGTGAAATATCATAGAAGGTCCAAATTCAAAGTATTATTTATATATCAATTATTTGTATTATTTATGCGATTAGTTGATTTTTTTTCTAGAGGCTACCTAAACAAATCATGGATAAAAATATTTTAGAAAATAAATTTTAATTATAAACTTAACAATATTTATCACTTTACATAGACATTATAGATATTGTAAGAATCAACCCGTATAATGCTCAAAAAGTTAAAAATTCATATAAAACCAATTCTAACTTTTATGTACAATTTAGTGAACTTATTAAAATATTCGCATCATTTTAAAAGTGAGTACAAAGCATACTTATGATATAACAATTTAAGTAATTTATGAGAAACAATATTTAACGAAAATCAATAGTAATTAAAAACGATAGTGTATTGATTATGCATAGGTGCATTGCTAGTATATAATATAGGCAATACTAACAGGATACATCTAAATAGATCATGTGAGGGTTCACGGAATGAAAAATATTTTCAAAGTCGGAGGGGAGAGAAGCAAATATTAGGAAAAGGAGCATTAAAATTACAACATCAATAGGGGATTGACTTCTACATGTGGACCAGGGCCTTCGAAAAGGTGTACCTGGCGCAGGGTTCACCGTTTGGCAGCAGGAGCATCTCACACTTGTAGCCCCACGTGTATACATAAGCAATGTACGGCAGCCTCCACATATAAGTTGAGCCATTTCCATTCCTGCACATTGCAGTAGCTTAGATGATACAGAAAAGTTGGTGTCTCATTCCTAGAATGCGTAGCATTTAATTCTTTAGCAGAAGAAAAAAATTTGGAGTCGTGAGCATTTCCATCGATTTCATGGGAGATGAAAAGGGGAGACAAACTGAATACAAAGATATGTTAAGTGACTAGAAACTTGCTTGATTGGTGTAGCTGAAATTATGAACTTAGATTATAGTTAAAAGATGTGATTATGACTACAAGTAGAAATTACAAATGTTTGTTACAGCTGTAAAATTTGTAGTTGTTGATTTATAATCAAAAGAAAAAACCTATAAGCACACTCGTTCGATTATTTTCAACTTTTCGTTGAGCTATAAACTAAAAACTAAAAAAATAATCTCTACCAACCCTATATGACAGAAATATCAGTTTTAAGAGTAAATTGCCTAAATTTTGTGATAAGGTTTCCACCAGGAGACGGCAAAACGAAATGTTCCTTGAAAGAGAATTTCCAATCGGGCTCTAGACATCTGTTCCATACAAAAGTAGCTTCCACACAATACAGGCAGTGACTGAGAATATCAAATGATCAGATTTCCTCACAAATCAAAATTTTCTCAACTTATTTTCGCATGTTAGATAATACATAATTGGTCAGACCAAGCATACTCAATGTTATTATCTGAATAATTCCAGAAAATTTAATGGCATGTCTATCATGTTTCAAGAAATTAAATTTCCTTCATATAACTAGCATGCAATCAACTGTGTAACCATTATAATATCATGTATTATCATGTATTGTCCCACTTTTGGAAGAAACCATCTTCTAGCACATTAACTATATCTGTTAGTCCTAGGCAACCCAAGAAGGCGGTGAATTGAGTTTTAAAAACAATAATAACTATTTTAAAAACCTTTTCACAACCTTTTAATTTCTTAAACAAATATAGCAAATATATCAAGAAATAAAGCAATGAAGAAATTAAAAAGGTTAGGGAGAAAAAAATTAAACCGGACACCAAAATTTATAGTAGTTCGGCTTCTTCCAAACCTATGTCCACTTCTCAAGACTCCCCTTGAGAATTTCCACTAAGATAGAATGCTTCACGGACGCATTCAAAACCTTTTACAGCCTGAAGAAGATCCTACAAAACAATCCATGTTTTTTCTAATCTCTCTTGACCTCTTCTTTAAAGAGTATCACATGCTCTCTTAAAGGATTAAGGGTGGCTTACCCTCTATTACAATAAATGTATGGGAATCAAATATTCACTCACTCACTCTCTTTACAAATGATTGAAAATAAATGAATACAAAGAGGTGAGAATTGCTTAGAGAAGTTAATGAGCAATAAATACTTTCTTGAAAATTTAAGCTTCTGATTCAAGCAATAGAATAGTGTCCAGATCTGCTAAACTTCGAAAATTAACTCCTTATATAGCCATCTGAAGTAAATGACCGTTGGTGGGTTGGTGGAGGCAATTAATGCTCTAAAATCCAACCATTGGATCCAGCGTGAAATTTGAAATCTATCGCATGGGTCGACTCAAAATCATTGTGTCTACTCAAAATATCTAGAGCTTGGTTCCTCAAGTGATTGTGTTGACTCATTTCTTCAATTGTGTCAATACAAATTCTGAATCTTTCTCACCCACACGGTGGTGTCGACTCATGGAGCATTTGGTGTCGACTCAATCATTACTTCAGTTTTTCAGAAGAGACCTTTGGTATCGACTTATCTTCGTTTTGGTGTCAACTCTTTTTATCTGGCAAGCTACTGGAATTTTTGTGTCGACTCATCTTCGTTTTTGTGTCGACTCACAAAATTGCAGTCAACCTCGGTAGTTTTAGAGTTGACTCATTTTGATTTAGTGTTGACTCAGAAAAACTGCAAACGGTCTCAGTTGTTTTGGGGTCGACTCGAAGTCGTTTGGTGCCAACTCAAATAGCTTGTTCCCGCAGGGAACCTTTGTGTCGATTCATAAACCTTTGGTGTCAACCCGTTTGAGATGGAGTCGGGAATTGTCTTGAAGTTCTAGTGTCGACCCATTTAACTTTGGTGTCGACTCATATCTCCCGAAGTCAGGAATCTGATGGATTACTTGGTGTCGACTCAAATGGCATTGGTGTTGACCCAAAGTGAATTCTGCAAGGCTTGTGTAGGTGTCGACTCAATATTTTTGTGTCGACTCATATTGCACATCTGTTTGGATTCCGATCCAATACTAAAGGTGTCGACCCAAATTAATTCTGTGTCGACTCAAACGAATACCTGAAACGTCTTTTAGGCAAACATGTTAAGATGTCGACTCAAATTCTCAATGGTGTCAACACACTTGAAAGTTTCAAGCGTACTTAGCCTTTAGGTGTTGACTTAAATATCAATTTGTGTCGACTCAAAATGTTCTTTGACAAAACACTTAGTGTCAACTCATTTAATGCAAAGAGTTAGCACAAATGGCTTAAGGTGTCGACTCATTAGTCATGTAGTGTCAACACTTATCTTTTTGGAAACAAATAAATATAATCCTTTCTAAATCAATTTAATTAAGAAAATAAATTATTAAAATCATCAAAATTTAATTAAAAAGTTCTTGGGCTAACAATATCCAAAGGTCACCTGGTTATAATCAAGGCATGCTACAGAAAGATGCACATTAAGGCCAAATTAGCAGAAACTGCTATTCATAAAGCAGTGGATCAAGGTATGCAACAAGTAGAAGTTATGCCCAGAAGTGAAATTGATTCTAACTCGCACATGACCAAACCCAGTACCCAACCTCCGTTTGTTCTTCATCTACCCTTTTATAGGCCATTTGTTCAAGAAATTGATATGTTTTGACACCTTTTTGAGCTTTAGCATGTTAATTTTCAATGAAAGATTTTGACTTTGTAGACTTAAGTCATTTCTCATTCAACTGCAACAACTTCGCTTCAACAAAAGGAGTTCAATTCTTCACCCATGGAATAAATGGGTTTTCTTTCATTTGATGGAAACAAATTGATGTTATGATCCTTGATTGCAATCATTTCATTTTTAGTTTCATTTTGCCTTGATACCTAGGTTGACATGGGATGCCGTATTAAGGAAAGATATGAACATATTAAAACTAACTGAAGATATGGCTCTTAACAGAGTAGAATGGTGCAAAAAGATTCAAGTAGCCGACCCCAATTGATTGGAACAAATGCTTGATCTAGTTTGGTTTGGTTTGGTTTGGTTTTGCCTTGATACCTAAGGCTCAACTACGCATACAAGGCACGATGATATTACTCGCAATTAAGAAATTGAGTCAATTGGAGGCGTGGTTCCAACGTATCTTGTGATGAAATTAAAAAGGAATGTATTACAAAAATGGCCATAAGACTAGCCACGTTTTATAGTACAAAATGCTCTCTCTCTCTCTCTCTCTCTCTCTCTCTCTCGTTATGATTAGATACTTTATAATTAAGAAAGTTGGGAAGCTAATAAACAGTTCACAAATGACGGCTATCAAATGTGAATGTTGAGATGGGTGTGTGTTAAAATGGGAGAAAAGCAAACATAGGAATGAATAAAATTATGAGATAGTTAAAGTAGGACCTATTGAAGACATGAAGGAAAAAAGGAGTAAGATGGTTTGGCAATGGGGACAAAAAGACAAATGACTACATGAGTGAGGAAGAGTGGAAGTGGCCAACACAAATGGTAGGTAGACAAAAAGTTGAGGTAGAAGGATTATGCGAGTGATTCAGTTGACATTACGATCCTTGATTAGCAAAATGGTTAGACTAGGACATATCAACATAATGGTTAAAGTAGAATACATCTTGCTGACCCTAAATGCCTGCGATAAAGCTTTGATGAGTTGAGTAGCATATCCTCCTCCGCCGGTCAAAGAATTGCTTATCCTTCTTCTCTGTGTAGTGCGTATGCATCATTTCTTCTACTCATCCTTCTTATATCCCACCCAGAGAGCTGCTTATCCTTCTTCTCTGTGTACACACTATTTCCTCTACTAATTCTTCTTATTCCCCCGGCATAGGGGCAGCTCCACAAATAATGTTCAGGGTACACATTTAACTAATTTAATTCTTGGATACTTGATGATCCTTTGAGTTCTTTCCCTGGATTTGATTTGTTGCTGTGATGCTTCCAGATTTTCAGTTCCTTCCGTTTGTGAAGTTGCAACTTGCGACAATTTAAATTTGTGGTTGATTCTTGTTTTACCCTATATTCTAACCAAAGTTAGTATAATATCTTAAAGCATTTTTTATTTTTATGAAAAAAATATTTTTTTTAAAGTGTGCATTGGATTCTTTTATTTTTGGATAAAATATAAGTGGGCTTAAAAATATAATAGTCCATTGGATATTTAAATATTTGGAGTAGTTGTTAAAATTCTTTATTGAGTGTTTAAATATTTAAATAGGCTTTCAAGCTTTTTGTGAAGGTATTCAGGCCTTTCAGGCCTTTCAGGCCTTTAAATTATCAATACAAATATAAAAGTATTATATATTCAAGGTGTTCAATTGAACACCCTAACTAGCACTTAAAGCCGCCCATGCCCCCCC